>JAXGGA010002693.1:0-116513 GCA_038373865.1 Uloborus plumipes
TGGGAGGTCACAATGACCTCCTGTGACCTCCCATTGAGGTTCCCCTGTTCACAGGCATGTTTTAATATGGTAATGGTGATAGAAAAGACATGCAATCTTAAATTATTTATAACAGCAAGCTCTTCAACGAAGCTCATTCATATTGCATTTTCAATGTCCTGGCGGGGCGCCGGTTGCGCTGTGCAACCGGCCCCCATTCTGAAACGGGGGACAGCAAATTTTTTTTAAACTTATTTCTGTAGTCTGTATGACTACTGCAATTCATCCTGCTGGTTTTTTCTCATCTGAAAGTAAAATTTAATAACCCGCCCCTGAAAGGGTTAATACTTGATTAAATCACATGATTTTTTGATTAGTGACTCTTGACATTCTGCTTATTTCTACCTGCGCAAAAAGTTTCTCGCTCCAAATATGGATTGAGAGATTGGGTTCGACTTGTTTTTCAAACTATGGATTCTCATCGCAAAGGCAGCTTTTTTTTCTGATTATTTAAACAGTATAGAATCTTCTCATTATCAATTCAAATGATATTTCATTATTGTTAGAAGGACATTTTGCAGAAAAGTTTGCATCGTGTTTCATCTTTTTTTTTTTTGACTGAAATATGTATTTAAAAATATATATCTGGAAAATTGGACAAGCCATAACTCTTTTAATTTTTTCACCTATAAACTTGAAATTTTGTTTGCAAGATACTCTTAGCCATAGTACTAGGCTTACCAAAAGAAAACATTTTTGGTTGACTACTTCATAATTCCAACTGAGGGTTAACTGATTAATGCATTTCTCAAGTAAAATATGTGTTTGGTGTTTAAATGATTACAAACTACCGTGTTGTAAACTATTTTTATTGAATAAACAACTTCCTTTATACAGTATCAAAATTTATACATAAATCTATAACCGATGATACAAAATAAATGATACAAAAGCTAGTTAATATATAGCTATAACATAGTTAAAGTGATATTTTAACTATATTAAAATGAGAACTACATTTTTGTTTGTCACAAAACATGGAGAAATTCTACAAATTCATCAGGTGTCAACAATTTAAAATATCCAAACATCAAAGAAAAGTTCGGGCTGTCAGGTACATCATTTTCTGTCTCTCTGGCTGTTAAAATGCAGTTTAACAGATTAGGAAATAAAGTTTTGTTCGGCGTACACACTTGAAATTTTTCTTGTGGATTCCTTCGATGCAGCTGGCAATATCCAAATAAATCTTCATTAGACTCTTTATGAATAAATTGAATAATTTCACAGTTGCTCAAGATTTTGAAATAGACTACTTTTTTTGAGTCGTCGAGACGTTGTTGTTGCAAAGCATTCTGAAGACAATCGACGAAATCACTGAATAAAGCAGGGTGAATGTACAAGTAGTCTCCTTCTGCACAGTAATTGCGAAGGATGTAACCAAATTTCTCCATGGTTGAAACTCTTCTAAACATTTATCATATGATATTGCTCTTTAAATACTTTTGTCTAGAGATTGGCAAAATTGAATATGCAACGGACGAGGTATCTTTACTAGCTTAAAATATCGTTGTACAAAGTTTTGAACTATTCGTTCATTTTGACATGTGTTTGTGGCTCGCAAGCGATTAATGAATAATCCTCGACAAACATGCCATAGAAAATAAAGACAGAATAAACCACATGTTGAACTATATGCATGCTGGAAGATGTTACTATTCCATTCAAAACTTGTTGAATTCTTGCGAATAAATTTTCGAATATTATGTATAGGTGGTGTTCCATATGAGCAGAAAAAAATACAATGCCCATTACTGTCAAAATAAATAGCTTGCCAGTGTTGTCCGCTAGCGAAAGAAGGATCTGTATTGACAATAAAGGAGCGATGATGTTTTATTTTTTCTGGAAGTGTATCGCTAGCAAACACCCCTCCAAATCTTGACTTAACTTTTTTATCGCTCAGAGCTAATCTTAACAGCGCAAAGGTATCCATATTTAATTAAAAATCAGTAAAAACATTTCTGCTTTTATCTATTTCAACGAGAGATTGCATTTCCATGTAAGCAATTAAAGTAACTGTTTCGGGGAGGTCTTCTTCAAATTTTAAATGAATTGATATATCACCGCTTCGCGTAACATTTGCAAACATATCACTAGCAGAGTAATCTTGTGTTAAATCAAACACGTATAGACAGGTGTTTTCTTTATAAGCATTAAATGGTATATTAGTTTTGTGTTGGGCCAAATCAGTGAATAAACTTAAATAATTTCTAGCAAACAAATCTTTTTTATAGCTGGGGGTATATGCCGTACTCGGAATCTGAGTACCATTTTCACTAAGCGCAATGTAGTTTAGATTGTAATTTTTGAAATTAAAAGGATTTTTCTTTAAATCCCCAGTGTAAGCAGAATTTGATACTAAACCCAATACTATGCGTGTAGGTAGAGCACCATTAACTGCATTTGGTATGGTGATACTTTTTAATCCAGAACTTAATGTAAACGTTTTTATCTCGATTCGAGTAAATGGCATCTGGACAAGAGATTGCTCCAAAGCCTTCTCGTGTGCTACGAGAATAGAGCTTGATATTTCACATTTTCTGACGTATAAACTTATATTTTCAATTTGAATATTATAGTCACCTGCTGATGCTAATAAAGCAAAATCGTTTTTGGCTTTTAATAACCGAATGCGGATTGATGTACCGTTTATCAATAATCTAGGTTGGGTTCCCAAATCAACATGGAGTGTTCCCCCCATTCCAAAAACTTTCCCATTTTTGACGCGTTCCCATCTTTTTTTCAATCCTTCGTTCTTTCCTGCTGCTAGCAGACTTACATCATCGAATTCACCAGCTGTGTCTAATTCAAATAATCCGGCGCTTAATAAATTTTTCTGAGATGATTCTGGGTGAAACAATATGCTTTGAATGTAGGCTTTATAAGCATAATTGTTCTCAGAAGAAATTTGACGATCGTTAAGTGAAACATGACATTCTGAGAACATTGTATTTAGGAGATAATTTATAGGGCTGCATCCTTCGCCCTCTTGAAAAGCTTCACCGTTTGTTTTTAAAATTTTTGCTTGGACATAAAGAAAAAGATGTGAAAGGTCATAGTATGATTCTCCTAAACCTGATATAAAGAATTCGATTGTGTTGTTATCAGAAATTGATGCAACAGGATGAATTTCTACGAAAGATGAACGATCAATTGCCAATTGTATTGGAGTAGTTGTGAATAAGTCTAATTCACTTTTGGTGCAATAGCATTTTTCCATTTTCACAAATTTGTAAACACGTCTTTCGAGCAAGCTTTCTTTCTTTTCATCTGGCGTTTTGGTTCTCGCCTCTTTCTTTTAATACCTCCGCCGCCTCTCAATTTGCGAAGAATGTCTTATTTAATTTCATTCCTAGTCTGACGAAATTGGTTCTGTGCAGCCTCACGAAATGATTTTCCTTGTGTTACATCATCCAACACGTTTCGGGTTGTTGATAATAAATGTTTTCCCAGGTATTTACCTGCTTTTATCATGATAGGCATTGCATATCTTTGCAAATTACTAAAAAGCCCATAGCCTCTTTGTATAGGATAATTTGAAGTGAAATATGGCCCTCTTCCTCCTTGTTGATTACAATAGTAAGCAATACAATCATGAGGATCTAACCTTTGTCCATGTGTCTCCATGGCTCACAGATTTGCCTATAAAGTTTAAATTATTTTGCAAGCTGATTTATACAATTTTCTTTCTAAATGAAAGCACAATATTTGTTTTCCCCGACAAAAATTTGATAGGAGTACCGCTACTTGTAAGCAATTCAATCTCAATAACATCGAAATATCGTTTTTTCACGGGAAAGTAAAGAGGTACAGTAAACTGTTTTACGATTTGTTCTTTATACTCATTGGCAATTGGTATAATTTTCAATATGGACGCTGATGCATCTCCTACCAATGAAGAAGACACAATATCACAATAAACATAAACTTCAGTGATTCCTGCACGTAATTCTAAAATATAATCTGATTTATAGGAACCTTCTGTAAAAGTCGTTGAAAGGAATCCTAGCATAGTTGAAAGTTTTTCGTTAAAAATTACTTTTGTATTTTTGGGGACAATTAGTTCAACTTTGGAATCTAATAACTCCCGCAAAAAAATATGTTTAAATTCTTTAAAAAAATCTTTGGATTCTTGATACATACCACTAGGAAGATTATAATGGAAAGTCTTTGGTTCTTTACGAGTTATTAAAAAGCTTTCATATTCTTTAATTCGAAACTTTTCCCCCTCTACCCCATCAACCAATTCCGAAAAAGATAATTCATTTTTACCTTTAAAAATATGAATATCTTTTTCAAGGTTTAATGCAGCCATTAGTTTTGGACAAGAACTTCGTCTCATTGTTAGTTCTACATTTGACCGTAGTTGAAGAATCACCTTAGTTCCGCGTTTTTTAAAAAAAGCGAGGTTATCCCTAGTTTCATAAATTATTTTCTCGGAAATTTGATCAAAAACGTCTCTTTCTTCCATGTCGTGGAGTAAAATGTCATATGCATTTTTTACTATCGGTTTTTTAACTATAATTTTAAATTCTTGACCTCTAAACATTTCAACGTTTGGGGGGTTATATTTATGGTCTGTTATTGTGGCTCCTTTGTCAAACCCTGGGGTAATATCATCAACATTGGGGTTTAAATGTAAGAGACGCAAAAAATTATAGCCTTTCTCAGCTGAAATTTGCATCTCACAATGTGGTCTGATTGATATTTTTAGCTTTGTATTGTTATCTGTAAGCGAAAACGATATTAGCGGGACATTAATCAAATTTTTAATATTGGTGTTTACACCTTGCACAAAATCGGAATAGTTTTTGTTATATAATGGGATAATAAATTCAGGTAATAAAGTTGTACCTTCAATATTTTCTACAGTCTCTACGTCATAACTGTCATTATAGTCAGGATGAATTGTGAAATATTTCCCAGGAAGTGTTACTTCAGACAAACAACATTCCCATTCCCCACTCAATGTTATAGGGTGCGCCAACTTTGTTTTAAAATGATCAGGGGTATTATTGGGGAAGTAGTTCATGCTTGCATTAGAAGGTAACAAAATATGAAAATCGTTTAATGTTTGATCCATTATGCTTTAGCTATCTGATCTGCTCGTATCCACGAATTTTGTGAGTTCGGAAGACCTACCCACTTGACAAATAGATAACAAGTTTTCCCTCTACCTCTTTTTCGAATTATTTTTTCAATTGCCCAAAAGTCACTTGGTGATTTGTGAATTTTTTGTAACTCTTCGTTATAAAACCGCCCCTCAATTTCCTTAGAATCAAAATCTTGTAAAACATAAGACGGTGGAATTGTAGGATATCTTTTGTAAATTCGAAAAGTTTCTTCAGTCCACCCTGGTAAATAACCTTTGCGAAAAATTTTGCGAGCTTTCGATATTCTAACTACATCTCCTACAGCAAAACGAAATTGTGGAGATGAACTAAAACTGTACAAGCTCTTATATAGTTCAGGCTCATCACGTACTGTAACTTTAGCAGGTTGAAATCCATGAGCGCGATGAATGGAATGATTATATGAATCAACTAACGCTGGTAAAACATCATAATATTTATAGGAGTTGCGAAAAGAAAACACTCTGTATAACCTTTCTAAAAGGGTTCGATGAGCACGCTCTAATATTGCGCATTTTGTTTCACTCTTTGTTGAATAGTGATGAACTTTATATTTTTTTAATAATGTGCCAACAGCTTTGTTATAAAATTCTGCCCCTCTATCTGTTTGAAGATTGCTAGGTTTTGTCTTTTTAAATACTTTTTGAAAGATTTGTGCAATAGTTTTTGCTTTTTTGTCTTTTATCGGGAATGCTCTTAAATATCTGGAGAAAACATCGATAATTGTCAAAATGTAACGATATCCTTTGTTGAATCGTGATAGCTTTTGAAGGTCGATCAGGTCACTCTGCCACGTCTCGTTAATCCCGAAGACAATAGTTTTACGTCTCTGAAATTTGTAACGAACTGGGCGATGCAGTGTATACACATCTTGTTTAGAAAGCCAGTTTTGCACAATGTTCTTGTGTAATCCGCTTGCATCAGACAGGCGTTTTACTCCTCCGAAAGATCCTGGTTCTTTCGGGTCAAAGTATAGTTTTTTTAATTTAGCCAAGTTTGCCATTTGAATGGAGGTTTGTCTTCTTGAGATGACTGTGAACCTGCCTCTTCAAACGTAGTCCATTTTGCTGGAGTACTATTTGATTTTATTTCTTCGGGTGTAGTATTTTTAAACGCAGTAATTGGTTCTAGAGATAACTGAGAAGTCTCCTTCTTAAAGGTAGGATTTGCATCTGATAAAATTAGCTGCTCTCGTAGTTTTTTATTACCCACCCATTGAACAGGAATATTGCTTTTTAGCAGGGCATCGAAAAACGCATTAAATCCTTTGGGGGGAGTTGTGTTTTGAACATTTTTCATCATATGACTGAATAGGTCTACTATATTACTACGATATTCTGTTTTACCGTTTATTTCCAGTTCATTCTGGTCGTTAAAGGTGTAACCATTGGATCGCAACTTTTCTAAGATAGGTAAAATAAATTTCCGCGAACTTTTCGGAATGACATATCCTATATATCTTGACATTATACTGTCTCTTGATGAAATGTCTGATGTCTTTTCAGCAGAAAGTTCTGGAATGTCTCTATTTAAATTATCTGCCGTTTTTTCTGCTGACAATTCTGCCAGCAATTCTTGTGGAATTTCAAAGGGCTTTCGGGGTGGTGGAGGCTGCATTACTCTTTGATATTTGGGTATCAAATCTGATAATAATTTCGCCTTAATATCATTGGATGTTAAGTTCTCGTGTAATATTTTTGAAATATTGTCCTCTAAGCGGATTTCGGGTTTACTTAGTTGGTAATATTCTGAGACCAATTCTGGCGGGACTAGGGCCATTTTTTTTGCCATTTTTTTAAATGCGCTTGCCAATTGCTTTACCAGCAATACCACCTAAAAGACTTAGAACAGCTGGTAAAACTAAGGGTAGAAAACCACCTATTTGTCGATTCGTAATAAAAAGTTTGCGCTTGCGAGCAAGTGGAACACTTCTGTCCGCTAATAATCGTATTACTCTTTTGTAATTACATAATTTCCTAATTTTTTTTGTTGGTATATTTCCAGCAAGTAAGTTTTGGCAAATTTCACACAGGGTTTTTATTTGTTCATCTGAAGCACTTTTCAGTATTGCTTTTCGCTGATTAGGACTTGCACTGGCGAGTACATGCAGTAAATGAACATGTCGGTTGACTCGATTCATTTTTCAGCTGGAACAAACACCCAATGGATCATCTCGTGATCAGGAAATATCGACTGGCGGAGACGTTGTTCTTCTGGCGTACTTGGGTGAACATCAACAAACAAATAACTGAAAGGATTTTGCGTTGCTTTTTTATAGGCGTCCATGAAATATTTTGATCGACCAGGAAATGCTTGTCGAGCAAAACATAGTGCTTGTGACGAATCTCGATTGTTACGAAACAAAATTATATAGTGTGTGTTTAAACTTATATCTCGCATCTGTTTAACCCTAGGAAAAAGATTTTGCGTAATAAGTATTATGCTATATTTCTTGTGATGAGACCCTACTGTAAACATTTGAGAGATTTCGGGTGTCAAAGTATTCATCATGTCATCTAGAACGATTAGATCTGCCTCTTCATCTTCGGATGGAAGCCCAGAGATAAATTTATAGCTTTTCTCTTTCAGAAACCATGATTGCCAAACTGTATAACACCAAACAATATTTTTTATTGGTTTTTCATACATTTTTTCTGCAATTATAGCTCGACAAAGTTGAGTTTTACCACTTTGCGAAGGGCCCGTAATCATACAGGTAGAAGGATGTCTCAATTTCAACATTTCACACGCTTTAGCAAAATTTACAAAGATTTTGAAATTCTTGTTGCGTTAATTGCACTCCAATTATTTCTGGTTTAAAGTTTTCTGACTCATTGGACCAAAAATATCTGATGTCGAATACAGTTTCCTCATCTTTTTTGCAGACATGAAAAAATAATTTACGACCAATATGTTCTGAAATTGTACAAGGCGTGTTGGATATGTTTACTTTTCTATTATCTTTTTCTGTGTACACATGAGCAGGGTTTATAAAAAATACAATGCTTACGGCTATGACTATTGCTAGAAAAATAATTAAATGCTTTCGTTTCAACATCTTAAAATTTGACGCAACACGCCACAAAACATCCTCGTAAATGAAGTGTTTTCTAAAATGCTACTATATTTATAGCACTCCTAGATTAACAACACTTTTTGCTTTTTATTTTAATCTGCTTAAAGCATATATCTTTTTGCAAGTAGCGACGTTTCACAGAGAAATGGGAGGGTGGGGGGTATACAGTTATTAGCACTGTAATACTAGCATTAAGCATTAACTCATAAATGTCAATAAAAAAATCTAAATAAGGCCGTAAATTTGTGTAAAAATGTTATTATTTTATGTAAATATTTTCCATCTTTAAATACAATTTTTTAGCATTTTCAATCACATAATCAAACTTTATACTATTCGAAGTCTCATTCATTACAATGCATGAAGATTATAAATGTATTGGTAAAAACTTTCTTGTCAATAATTTTTTCATTAGGTATGAATAAATTCATAAAACAATTACAAAAAAGATAAAAAAAATTAAAAACATTATTTGTTTTCCAAGTCGAGAATCGAACCTGAGACCTTTTGCAAAAAAAAAAAAAAAAGCATTAATGGCGTGAATGGCTGCGCATTTACCACCCAGGCCATTAATGCTTTAATCTCATTGGACGTTTGAAGCTTTTAATAACACATGCATTAAAATGAAATATTTTTCGTTAGAGTAGATTTAGAAGCTTCACGTTTTTCCATATTTCTATTAAGAAGTCTTTAAAGGAGGGCTTATTATGATCGTCCCTATACTACTCTGTGCAACTCCTTTAGAACGTCCGGAATTCTTGATCTGGGAAGGAGTAACTGCCATTTGAATGCTTTACCATCGTCAGATTCCCATTTCCGATACAGGACGCCATTTCGCAACTGGAGAGATTTCCATAGAGCCCAGTATCTTTTCGTTGCAGGACTGTAGATAGAAATGTCTTGCCAACTAGGTGGCCGACTGTCTTTTTCCATTAACTCCATGATAGGCTTTAGGTCTGGGTCTTCAAGCTGATCTTTTCTTACTTGGTCGTCACTCCATGGATCAGGATCTGAAGATGATGAAGTAGCAGTAACTTGACAGGCAGTAGGGATTGTCGTCCCGTACTGTTTCTCTATTCGGGAGCAATAATGGCAGTTCTCGGAACAAGATCTTCTTGATAATGCGTCAGCATTACCGTGTGACAAACCTTTTCGGTGCTTAATCTCGATGTCATATTCCTGGAGCCGCTGTATCCACCTGGCTACCTGGTCCTCTGAATTCTTGAAATTCAAAAGCCAAGTTAAAGAGGCATGATCGGTCCGGAGCAGGAATTTACGGCCGTAGAGGTAATGATGGAAATGTTCTACAGCTTTAACTATGGCGAGCAATTCCTTTCTCGTGACACAATAATTTCGCTCCGACTTGGATAAGCATTTGCTCCAGTAGGCGATGACATGTTCGTTACAGTCTATTTCTTGAGATAAAACAGCTCCAACGCTCTCGTGGCTCGCATCAGTGTCAAGTATGAAGGATTTTTCAGGCTGAGGATAAGCGAGAATAGGCGTTGATGTTAAAGCCTACTTCAGTTGTAGAAATGCATCCTCGCATTCTTTGGATCATTCAAATTTCTGTTTGCTCTCCGTCAGCTTATGCAAAGGTCGTGCAATGTTGGAAAAATTCTTCACAAACTTCCTGTAGTGCGTGCAGAGCCTCAGGAAACTTCGCAGCTGATGGACATTTTCGGGGCGGCTCCAATTCTTGACTGCAGATACCTTATCTGGATCTGTTCTTACACCCTCAGAAGAAATAATGTGACCTAGGTATTTCACCTCACGGCGGAACAAATTACATTCGGACGGGCTTAACTTCAGGTTGGCTTCCTTAAGCTTTTGCAGCACCTTCCTAAGATTAGCCAAATGTTCCTCAAAACTGCGTCCTATGATGATGATGTCGTCCAAGTAGACAAGACAGGATTCATAAGAGAGACCTCGTAGCACTGATTCCATAAGACGCTCGAACGTGGCTGGTGCATTGCAGAGGCCGAAGGGCATCACTTTAAACTGCCACAAGCCTTGTCCGGTTGTAAACGCCGTCTTCTCTCGGTCGTCGGGGTGTGTCTCCACCTGCCAGTAGCCGCTCTTTAAATCCAGGGTCGAAAACCACTTGTGTCCGGAAAGGGTGTCCAGAGTGTCATCGATCCGTGGAAGAGGGTAACTGTCCTTCTTGGTGATGTCATTCAGGCGTCGGTAATCAACACAAAATCTGGTGGAGCCGTCTTTCTTTCGGACCAAGACGATAGGGGATGAACAAGGACTGGATGAGGGTTCGATGACGTCATTCTCCTGCATCTCTTTCAAGAGGATCTCAACCTCTTCCTTCTTGGCGAACGGTAGTCGTCTTGGATGCTGCTTGATAGGGGGATGATCTCCAGTGTCTATCCTATGCTGCGTTAAATTCGTGCGACCAACATCCTCGGATGTAGATGAAAACACCTGCTTGAAGTTGTCCACCAATTTTTCCGCAGCGTATCTTTGATCCTTCGGTAATGGTGCACTTCCAATTAATTTCGAAGTCAAGGACTCAGAAGACACAGCCTCGGAGGAATCAATTCTTCTGATGATGCAGTTTACGGGAGTACAAGTTGCTAACACTTCTCCTTTCTTGATATTCCTCAGTCTTTCGCTTACATTGGCGACTCTCACAGGAACTGCATTCCTTGAAAGGTCCACAAGCGTAGATGCCACTAGTACTCCTTTTGGGCTATTACTCTGGTTAGGATATTCAATTAGGCCGAATTTAAAGCTGTTGTTTTCCTTGATGGAGCCAGGTATTAGTATTTCTGATCTTGGGGGAATCAATAAATCTGTTTGGGCTATTATTTGATGAGCGGATTTTAAGTTATTTTCAGCATTGAAAATTGCTATGTCTTCCCTCATCGAGTGCAGCTCATTATTTTTAAAGTCGATAGAAAAATCAAATTTTCTCAAAAAGTCCAGTCCGAGAGTGAAGGGATCAGTAATGTCAGCGACGAATGCCGTGTGATGGTAAGTAGCACTTCCGAACATTATTTCTAAGTTCACTTTTCCTTCAATCTCGATTTTGTCACCTGTCACAGTTTGGAGAGTAACGCAGGGCGGCGTCCATAAGATCTTGAGTCCAAATTGATGAGCCACATCAGTCCTAATGATGGTAACGTTGGCTCCTGTGTCCACAATCATTTCGCAGGGAAACCCATTCACATAAGAGTAAATGAAGAGTCCGTTGCAGCCGCCACTTCTTGAAGAAATCTGGAAAACTTTGGGATGGGGCTCATTCCAATTTGGCGACCTCCGCCCCGCGAGATTGTCATAGCTTAGTTTTCCTGAGCTGAAGAGGAAGAGGTACCCTTCCCTCTTGTTTCTTGGCGGGCTTCGCAGTTCCTTCGTACGTGGCCCTCACCGCCACATTTCCAGCACTTCAGCGGTTGTCTACTTTGGTCTTTGCAAGCCGTAATCTTCTTCAGGGTCCCCGAGATCTCTTTGATTTGTCGCTCAATTTCCGAGAAGCGAGTTGAGTTCGAATCCTGGGCCCTCACTTCCACGCCCCTGATTGAATGGCGATCCTTGCGGGATGTTTGCTGTGCATCCTCGAACTTCATTGCGTAGACCAAACCGGATTTAAGATCTTTAATGTCCGCCATCCGGAGAGCCGTCTGAATTTCTGGACTTCGCACTCCGTCTATGAAGTAGTTCAGGGCCAGGCTATCGCGAACATCCGAAGGACAGTTCGAGAAGGCGAGAAGGGAAAGCCTTTTAACGTCTGCTGCAAAAACTTGCAAAGTCTCTCCGGCCCTCTGGAGTCGGGATTTCAGCTGGAGTTGGCTGAATTCTTTTTGGCATGCTTCGCCAAAGCGGAGCTCCAAGGCCGATGATAAGGCTTCGAAGTCGCGGTGCTTGTCCTCTGGGAAGGTCTGTAGTATGTCGGCTGCATCCCCTCTCAGCGAGGCTGCGAGGTGACAGGCTTTCGTGGAAGAGTCCCAGGAGTTTGCTTCTGCAACGATGAGGAACTGCTTCTTGTAAATGTTCCACGAGGTCTTCCCGTCAAATGTGGCCAGTTTAATGGATGAACGAGAAGTTCCAGCTGCAGCTACACAGTCACTTGAGTTGTTACAGGATGCTGATAACTTTGATTCAAGTTCTTTAATTTTCTTTTCCACATGGTTTTCTACTGTGGTGATTCGATTCTCAACGCTGTCTGAGTTGTTGCAGGAGCCTGATAACTTTGATTCAAGTTCTTTAATTTTCTTTTCCACATGGTTTTCTACTGTGGTGATTCGATCCTCAACAGGGCCGGATTAAAGATTTGGAGGCCCATAGGCATTTGAAATGAGGGGGCCCCTTCACCATATGGATTTGATAAATGAGATTTTAAATAACTGATATATATTGCGCAACTATATTTTAATCATTTAAAATTCTTATTATGGAATACATAATCAATCATAAGAATTTATTATGTTACAGGTGTAAATAGTGTTAATGGTGAACAAGGCTTAATTTGAATAAAGAGTAAAGCTCCTGCACTTACAAAATTTAATATTTTAGGCGAAATTCATGCTACTCAAGCGATAAAATAAGTTGTGGGTACTTTTGGACTTTAGCACTTTTTTTGGTAGAAATTATGCCCTGGTGATGAGCAAGAAGTTGGATGGCAGTATGAACGTTTACTTAAGTTCTATTCGCAAATTGCATCAAATAATGTTCTTAACATGCAATCGTTTAGCTCAGTGCCATCTAAAGTTAAGTTTAAAAAAACTAATAAATACGCTTTTAGAGTTAATCAACCTATATTTCATGACACTCTAACTGATTTCCCTCTGGTTTTCAAAGCTATTCAATATCCACTAACTTTACATGCACCAGCAATATATTAACATGTAATATAGTTTAGCTTTTAGTATATATAATAGTATATTAAATATATTACTTTTATATTTGTAAAGGACGTGAATTTTATCTTTTATTCAGAGTTACATACATACAAACAATATCACAAAAGCGTATTAAAAAGGATATCTTCAGAATTTCTTGGGGCCCTTTTAAAACCCGGGGCCCGTAGGCAACTGCCTACGTTGCCTATTTAGTAATCCGGCCCTGATCCTCAACGCTGTCAACTTTTTCTTCTAGAGCCTCCACTTTATTTTCCATATTGGCAAATTTACTTTCCACCAAACTTTTCATTGACGTTAGATCGCTCTTAATTTCTTCTTGACTTGAAGTTATGCTAGCGGTTAACTCATTCTTAATTTCTTCTTGACTTGAAGTTATGCTAGCGGTTAAATCATTCTTAATTTCTTCTTGACTTGAAGTTATGCTAGCGGTTAAATCACTCTTTAATTGTTCTTGATTAGTAGCCAGTTCATTCTTTAATTGTTCTTGATTAGTAGCGAGCTCATTCTTTAATTGCTCTTGATTAGTAACCAGCTCATTCTTTAATTGTTCCTGATTAGTAGCCAGAGTCGCCATATCATTCTTTATTTGCTCTTAATTCGCAGCCATGCTCGCAGTCATGTCACTTTTAACAGCGTTGATAGCATCAAGGAGTTTTTTCAGTTGTTCCTCCATTGCTCGAGTAATCACCATAAAATTCTGAAGTCAAAAAGTCCTTAGGAAGAAAAGTCCGAGGTCACAGGTAATTCCAAGAAAGTCCTTGAAGATGCCCCACGTTGGGCGCCAAAATTGTAACGAGTCCGTAGCACCTTCAACTTTCTTTAAATGAGCATTCCAATCTTGAGGAAGTAACTATACATTTATTTACAAGTATGTACACTATTTACAATAGGATCAGGAAACAATTGCTAAACATCCAGCAATTAGGTAGCAAACAGTACACTGTACTCTCAACAATAACTCAGCACCACGTATCTAACGTGAACAGTAATTAAGCAATTACAAAAGCAAAACAAACATCCGCCCAAGCGAATAAAAACGAGTCACCAGATCAAATCTGAAAAGAACTGACTGACTTGTGTTCAAGGCCAGCTATTTATACACGAAACGAATTCCCGACAACATTCTAGTAAAATCTGGAGTATTCTGTTTATTCATAACTTGAAATAATCCATTGAGAACGCTCTAGCAATAAAAAGAAAAAAAAAACCACTCCGAGCGAAAAATGTCTTCATGCTTATTAAAGTTAGGGCAAGTGTAAAAACTGCAAAGTGTTACAGGGCCGGTATACAAGTGATAAAAGTGATATCTTCAGATACTTTTGCAACCTGTCGCCAGATAAAACCAAAACTAGTAAAAAATGATGCAAAGCAGGAAAAACAACAACTATTTACAAGATTTGTAACAATATAAATATTAAATTTGTCGGATGCTGCATCTCTTAAAACAGTGTTCGTTTAAGGAGGTTGTAAATTAGTTTTTTTTGTCAACAATAAACATAGCTTTTCATTCATGTTGAAGTTATTTCTTTGTTATTGTTGTAAAATTTCTGCTAATCCTTGATAAAATTCATTTGTTTGCTCGCTTAGTGCTTCTTGTCACTCTCTCGGTTTGAAAAAATTGACCCCCTTTTTTAGGGGTGTAGCATACTTAAAGTGAGTTCCCTCTATTTTTCTCTTAATAAGCTCCTAACAAAGAGTAAGCATGATTTTTTAAAGATTTTTTTTTAAGCATTTTTATTTTTATAGAATTTGTGAGTCGAAAATGCCAGGTTTTTGGAGAATCACCCATAAGCCAAACTAATGCAAAACTTTTATATGAACTGGAACCACATCAACACTTATTTCGTTATTACAAAAAGTTCATGCTTTAGCGTTAATGCTGAAAAAACCCATTTTAACCTAAAAAAGTGCTTGACATTTCCTTGTATCCAAATTATAATTTTGTGTGGGAACCATAAGCTTGGATCATATAAATCTCCTATTGCTATTTGCTGTTTGGTTTGGAAAACAGTAAGATTACGCTCTACGTCAAATGTCGGGCTACATCAAAGGATGAACAATTCCTTTGAACTGCCGCGGTTATCCCATTGTAGTCCGGTAAGTTTTTCCGATTTTGTTTTCGAGAGAAACCTTGCTTTTGCGTTTTACTTTAATACGTCTCACCACAGTGCTGCCATCTATGTGTGCTTTGACAAAATAATATTTAATAATCTGATTAACCGCGTTCTGGACAGAAACATCCATCTACACTCTACACCAGTGGTTCTCAACCTTTTAAAGGCTAACGCCCCCTTTACGAGTGAAATTTTCTCCAACGCCCCCTTGATATTAAAAATGAGGGGGTGTGCTAAAAGAGGTTTGAAGTTTAATTTTTTTTTCCTTATTAGTCATTATTAGAATAAAAATGACGAATGTAGAAATAAAAAACAAATCTAGGACGTAAAATATTTTATTTTTAAAAGAATAATAACAAAATAAAATAGAAATAAACAAGCAAAAAAAATGTTTTCCTCAAAAAATGAAGGAAACAATTAAATGCAATAAAAATAAACAAGCAAAGCACTACAATATGTTACCCATAAGCCAGGGCTAAGGCAGAACTCAGGAGTCAGGAATGGTCAATAATCGAGCTGGAGGCAAAAATCTTCTTATTGAATCCAAGACAGCCTTTAAGCCTAGTAAATAAAATGTATTTACCTTACCAGCCAGTACATTTTATCTACCAGTTTGAAGGCTATCTTGGCTTCAATAAGAGGATTTTTGCCTCCAGCTCGATTTTTGGCCATGCCTGACTGAGGAGTCCACAATAAGGACGAAACTGCAGTCTCGGGATGTCATGATCGAGCTGTGGGTGTAATTGCTAAAGCAAAGCATTCTTTTTCTCATTCAAAATATGAAAGGAACATTAAGAAATATATGTTAGTGAGATATTTGTTCTTGGTGGTTTAAAACCAGTTTCCTCACGGTCGGTTTAATATTTTTTGCAAGGTGAAGACGCAAGTTACCTCTTGGGACCTTTTGGGAGTCGATTTCTCTGTTTTGTAACTAGATCGATGACAACACTGAATCCTCGTTCGACGAGGTAGGAAGCGGGAAAGACGATTAAAAAAAATTTGCCGATAGCTCACAGTCCAGGATAAAGGCTACTAAGGTCTCCTTGCAGACAAAATCCTGTAAGATTGTTAACATTCTGGAAACCAGCTTTTCAAGTTTCAGTGGTTGAAAATTCCACCAAGTCTTACTGATACTGAACATCTGAAGGAGAGTTCACTAAAAAGAAACCATGAAAGTAAATTAATGAAGTGAGCAAAGCCTAAGTTAAAATACTGAGGTCAAACAAAACAGTCAAACTAAGCGGGCACTCTATGCATTGCAAATACGATTGCCAGGTAAAAATTAAGAAAAATAACCAAACCGAAGGAAATAGCCAAAGTGCACGGATACCAAGGCCCATCGAGATATTTTGGATATCTTTAGGGTAAACTTACTTTCTCATAAGTACTAAGCTAAGTTATGAGAAAATGTGAAAGAAAATTAAGAAAGTAAAAAAAGAAAAAAAAACGATGACGTTTAATGTTCTGCCTAAAACGCTATTTGTGGGAGACACTAGAATGCAATTGTGAATTTTTTTCGCAGTATTTTGAGTCCCCCCATTAAATTTTGGCAATAGGCATTGAAATTTGGTATCCTAAACGAGGAATTGTTCAGTCCGAAAGCTAGTTTCGTTTAGCAACAATCAAAATAGGCGACTGAAACTTGAGAACTTAATTTGACCATTTTCACCTGCAGATGCAGGACGATATTTTTACGTGTATGATAAATACTGAAAAAAAAAAGCGTTATTAAATTTTTTACAGCTATTAGAAATTACATTGTTATGGTAAAAAGAATCAATCAACAGCTCGACGAAACAAATAACCAAACGATGGTGTGACTACTGCTTTTGAATTTTATCTAGCTGTGTGTGATCAAAATTAGCCAAATTGGCTAATATTAGATAAAACCATGCAACGCTGATTGCAACTGTAATTTATTGTAACAGTTCTTTATTAGGTAAGTTGGACCGCGGAGAGATGGCGGGTGATCTTGAAGTGGAAACGAACCGCTTTATTTGTAATAGGTATCATCAGAGAGATCACGCAGGAAGTAAAAATTTTAATCTACGAGTAAGTAAAAAATAACTTTTGACGCTGATTCTAACTATTTCAAAATGAAACATGGTCGTTTCCACTTCAAGGTCTTTCGCTATCTCTCCGTAGTCAAGCTATAACATTCTCTCTCAAGATTGTCGGACGCAAAAGATCCCAAAACCGGTCACCTCTGAAAAACGTAACAATCACCTCAAACACTCATCTCCGAAAAATGTAAGGAAATAAGTTAAAAAATTCCTGAGATCCTAAGTTTATTTTATCGTCGGCACAAATAATTCAAGTTGGATTCTTGATTTAATAATAAGTTCAATTTTGATTTTTAAAATTTAAATAAATTCTAATACATTTATTGTCCTCTCACACCCAAATTTTCCCACCGCCCCCCTATCGCCCAAAATATACCCACCGCCCCCCTACTGCCCAAAACATGTTCACCGCCCCTCAGCATCTTCCCACCGCCCACAGGGGGGCGGTACCGCCCCCGTTGAGAACCACCTGCTCTACACGATACACACACACACACACTTTAACGCACGTCGGCTCACACATACATATTGCAATTCGTGATTGCGAGGAACATAATTTGAATTCAAGATGTCAAAATTAAAAAAAAAAATAGTTTTCAGAAATCATAAATGACTATTTATTTTCATTTTCGCTCGTAGTAGGACTCGGGGCCAGCAACCGGGGTCAACCGGCTCCTGCTACAGGTGGTGTAGGTCCTCTATCTCCGCCACTCCTGGTGGAGACAGGTCCGCACAGAGCCAGAGCCCGATCATTCTGACGTTGGACATGGGGCACATTTCTATTTCAGGGCCCCCGCCCCCCTTCTCATATCAATTACGTGTTACAAGTAAAAAAATTCTTACAATACCAGAATGAAATAAAAGTTTTGTGCAAAGATCAAACTTAAAAACATAATTATAATAATGCTATCAAATTATTATTACAAAGATATAAGTATTTACTATTAATAGTAAAATATACAGTTGGCATTTAGCATGCGTTGGATAAAGTAAGGGGATTTTGGGCCCCCCTGAACACTAAGAGGAGGGGCCTGTGCCCCGTGTGCCCCTGCAGTAATCAGGCTCTGCACAGAGCCTGATTACCACAGGGACACGCAGGCACAGGTCCCTCCTCTTAGATTTCAGGGGGTCCAAAATCCCCTTACTTTATCAAATGCCTTCTAAATACTAAATGCCCACTGTATATTTTACTATAAGTATTAAATGCCTACTTTGTGGGTTGACGCATATTTTTGTCTTAATAATTTGAAAAATTGATACAAAATTCGGCATTTTGAAGCCTTATATGAAGTAATTAGACGAAAAAATGTGACAAAAAAAGAGGCAAACAAAGACCCTTGAAAAGTTATACATTCGGTAAAAATTAAAATGGTTTGAGGTTCAACAAATCGTTGACATTAATCGACTAAGAATAAGAGCAAGAGAGAAGAGGGAACGGAGAAAAAATACTACATCTGAAAAATTGCTGAAATGTGGCATATTTAACGAAGTTATTTTTGGAGTAAAACTAACAATTTTGTGTGATCTAATGATTAAGAATATTTCCTTTGACCCTAGAGATCGAACTCGAAATCCAATATGGGAGAACTCTTTCTAAAAAAAAAAGTGAAAAGGTAAAGGGGGAAAAATAGTCATGCAAAGAACACTCATTAAAATTATAAAAACACAGTTAAAGCAAAAAATAGTAAACAACGATTTTAATTAAATTGTATTTATAATTTTTACATTATTATTTTTATATAATTATTGTTACACTATTATTATTTTTGCATAAATAGGGTTTTCACGTAAATAGAGTAAATACTGTCAAAGGAAATAACCAACATTTTTAACTTAAGAGTTTCCTTAATAAAAAAAATATAAAAGAAAGAAAAGAAAAGAAGACATTTGCGATACTTTTTTTAAAGGAGTTTCTAACTTTAGGGCCGCAGCTGCAACCAAAGATTTGACGGAGCCTTTGCTTCTTCCACACCCTTCCTCCCAAGATTTTTCGGAAAAAAATCGCTCTTACTTTTCCGATGAATTGTAAACACAATTCATTCAACTTTTTTCTCTCCATTACCAGTTAATATCAGGACGGACTTAGACTTAAAGGTGCTCTAAACTGTTACAGACCCCTTTGCATTCCCGAAAACTTAAGTAGCAAACTTACTTTTTTTTTTTACTTTGTGTCTTTTTCGCTGATAATAGCCCCCTGTGTTGTTTCCCAGAGGTGGCTCTAGGAAATGCCCGACAGGGGGCAAGCTTGCCCGACAGGGGGGCACAGTTATAATTTAAAAATAAAAGCCCCCTCCCCTTCTCCAGTGTTTTAATTTTTTATGGTGCAGTCGCATAAAAGGTAATCATTCTGACCATAAACCCAAAACAAAACAGTACAAGTATTAGGATTAAATTTAAAAAATTAAAAAAACCCAGACCCTAAGTGCCGACCTCATATTAAAATGAACTACACTGATCGAAAAGCATTTTAAATTTAAATACATTCAGTTGTTTTCAAGAGGACCAGGTAAACGCGGAAAAGGAACAATAATCCTTACTAGTAAATTTGCTAGTCGTAAAAGCAGGATAAAGAGGGAAAGTTGAATATTCTTTTAAAACCTCATACTAAAATCAATTACAAGTATTTTAATTGTTAACAAATATAAAATGGCAACAGAAAAACATTTTAAATCATTGAGTTTTCTTTCTCCGTAGGCCAATAATGACATCGGCTTCCAATTGCGTAAATTTAAGGTTTAGCCTCATTTTCTAAAAAACGTTAGCATTCGAATTCTAAGTAACATGGAAGTTTCAAACACATTCTATCAGATGCAGAATTTATTTTTCATTTTGATACTGTTGTTTTACTTTCCTCTTGTTTTTTTTTCTCTTCAAAAATCGTGGAAAAACTTTTAAAGGTTTTTAATTAATATCTTTATTAATTAATGTCATTCGAAAACGCGATCTAGCTGAGAACACTCTCCTTTCAAACAATTTTTTTTTTCGAAACGGTTCATCCGATCAGCCTGTAGAGTGCCACAGACAGATCGACAAATACACAGACACGTCAACTTTATACACGTCCTTGTTGCGTGAGGGGTTTACAATCAGGATTGAAACTAAACAAAAGGATAAAGATGTACGTACATCTACAATTTTTTTTCCGAAAGAGTTTCAGAGATACACAAAACGAAAATATTAAATGATAAAGGAAATGAAAAACAAATGAAGTGTAATTGAACTTAATAAATAAAATATAATCTTATAAACTAGTCTGCTTGAGAGTGAAAAATATAAGCGAAAAAAACAAATCAACACTTTTTTTCCTCACCTCTAAACACAAAGGGTGTAGATTTAATTTTTAACTCGCTGCTATCTAAATGTGTACGTTTTTAAATGAAAGAAAGAAAGAAACAAAGAAAGAAAACACAAAAAAAAAAAAAAAAAAAAAAATCAAATTCATACTGCCCCTATTGCTAAAAAAACAAAAGCATTTCAAAAGTTTATAACACACTCTTACCCAGTCACCAGGACGTGATGGTGCGAAGGGCGAATTTGAACTAGGGACTAGGGTATGCTTCGTTTCTTTACTAGCTCTCTATGCACAACGCTCGAGAGCCCGTGGCACTGGTTTACGAGAAGAAAAAGGGGTCTAATTCCAGAGTCTTATAAGTATCGCTCCTCCTCAGAGGGTGGCAAAGGCCCTGGAGAGAAACACGTGTCTAGCGGCTGATTTTAAGAAATGAGGTTGAGGCAACTAAATAGCTATTTATTGTTGATGATTATTAGATTCTCAGAAAGTGACAATGAATGTCCGTTTGCCATGCTGCTGCAACCCTGATGCTGCTGGCGACTTGCGAGTGGGGACAGCTGGTATGAAAAAAAGAGGAAGATTTGTTCTTTTCAACCTGAACAAAAATAACTTTCTCCAGCAGAACTTACGTTCGTTCAAAAGAGATACGACGAAGAGATCTCCCGAAGGTTCTCGTGTTCAAAATTGGTCTGGAAACGCGTAATTTGTTAAATAATGAGAATATTTTAGAAAAAAAAAACAGTTTTTTTGATTGAATTATTTTATTGAAAAAGGTTCACTGGTCCTTTGGGATCGGAAAGATTTTTGGCACTCAGATTTCTGTCGGAAAATTTGATCGTCGGATTTTCCCGACGAAGTTAGAAAATTTCCCCGATGGGAGGGCAAGATGTTTCCGACGGGGGGGGGGCAATTGCCCCCCCTGCCCCATAGCTGGCGCCGCCACTGTTATTTCCTTGTGTTTATAATGCTGTTTTTTTTTTTTTTTTTGACGTAATAACGGGATGGGTAACAGAAGAGAGAAGATTGATGCAATAACCTCTTTTAAAAACGTGATTCAGAGTGGACTATTCCCAAATTCAGGGGGTCCAGGAGATTGCCCCGGGAGAAATTTTGAAATAAATACAAAATTCTGCATTTTGAGACCTTATATGAAGTAATTAAGACGGAAAAATATGAGAAAAAAAGAATAAAAAACTCTCGAAAAGTTATATATTCGATCAAAATAATAATGGTTTGCAGTTCAACAAATCGTTGACATTAATCGACTATTGATAAGTGCAAGTGAATAGCCGGAAGGGAGAAAAAATATATCTGAAAAATTCCTGAAATGTGGCATATTTCACAAAGTTATTTTTAGAATAAAACTAACAATTTCATGTGATATAACAGTTAGGAATACTTCCTTTGATCCTAGTGACAGAACTCTTTGTCCAAATTATGGGAAGAAATAGATCACTTTTTTCAAAGATAAAAAAAGATCAGACTATCTGAAAAAATCCTGAAAAGTGGCATATTTCACAAAGTTATTTTTAGAGTAAAACTACCACTTTCATCTTATCTGACGGTTAGGAATACTTCTTTTAACCCGACTGGCAGAACTCGTTGTCCATAATATGGGAAGAAATAGATCACTTTTACTAAAAAATAAGTGTAAAAAGGCAAAGGGAAGTAAAAGTTATGCAAAACACACGCGTTGAAAGAAACAATTAAAGCAAAAAATAGTAAACAGCGATATAAATTAAAATTGTTGCTAAAAAACTGAGAAGGGGCCATACCAACCTCTCTCTCTCTTTCTTGCCCGAAAAATACAAGTGGTATCAATTTCAATTTATAATATTTTTTGTTAACAAAATATAGTATTGAAATACAAGCACACAAACACAAACTTACCGGAAAAATATGTTTGTGCACTCAGCTGAGGGATTTTGTATAAACAAGAAGATAAATGTAAATGTTCCTGGTGATAGTAAATGTTACTGGTTATAGTGGGACCTCCGTGACTTGCGCGCTTTCTTCCCTCTCGCGATTTTTCCCGGGGGCCCTGGTTATTGTAATCAGTGAAAAATAATCTCAGAAAATGAACTTGAGGACAGCTGGATCAAAAGCATCCGTCTAATTCTGCGACAATTGGCCAGTGATCATAAGTTTTGCTCCTTTTTTAAAAGGTATGGGAAAATAAGAAGTCTTTTGTTGTTCAGTTGATCTGGATATCTGTAATAAGTGACTGCAATAAAAAGTCTGTTTACGGAAATCTGGTAGCGAAAACCTTACAACAGCATGGCAAATTTCATATCACATGGTCATATCACAAATGTGACAATGGCTAGGGGCCCTGAAAGGAATGTTCTACAAATGCTTACTGTAAGATAAAAGCAATGGACAAAGGGGCTCCATAATCTCCAAATCCACCCTGTTCAACAATCTCTTCAAAAGGACAAAAAAGGGAAGCATATTTTGCATTTATAATAACTTTTATTTATCATCTTAATATCCCTTTTCGTGGGCATTTTCAACATTTAAAACTATCTTCAGATACATCCATGGGCATTCCGAAAGTAGATTTGTAGTTGCTACTTTTTGAAAAAAAAAGTTGCAGCCTTAGTTGACTACATTTTTAATGAAGTAATTGTAGTTAATTACAAAAAAAATTCTGACCACTGCCTGAGAAATGAAGCAAAATTTTTAAAATTTCAAATGTCTGTCTAAACATTAATAAGTTAGAGGACGGAGTGTTGTAGGGACGAGGGCCTATTACAGTATCTGGTCCTGGGGTTCACGGATTGATGTGGGGGCCCTGATACTAAGTAAGCTCCCCTCCCCCAAGAAAGAACGGATAAATCAGTCACATACTTATAATAGAGAATAGAAATCAATGAAACACTACGTTTACGAGTCAATTTCATTGCGATGGAAACCCTGGATTAGGGGGCCCTAAAAGTAATGTTGCTCCGGGGCCCCACCTTGCTTTATTCAAGTACTGGATGCTACAAATGTGAAATCAGCAAGACTGATGTGAAGCATCTTGGGAAAAAGTTTAATAAAGCTAATCAATAGAAAAAGGAAGAATAGTTAAAGAAATAAAAATCTGCAAACCAAACAAAAGCCATAATTTTCTCCCCTTTTTTTCTCATTTGGGGGCAATTAATGGCATGGGGGCCCTTGCCAATCGCCCACAAACCACCCTGGATAGTCCAGGCCTGCAAGGTCACACACACCAAGGTCGAAACTTTCCAAGCCCAGTTCCAAGAAAAGTCGAAAAGCCAGGAAAAAGGGGGGTTTCGTTCCTTTTAAAAAGAAGCTCTAATAGATGTGAGATGTGCTGAAAGTAGGGTCTGAGAAAAGGAACTAATGAAATTTCTCATTTTTAATGTGGAGCGTTGAACATTTGTAAGTAGTTTCAGACTCTCAATGGCTAACCCTAAAAAAAAAAAAAAGAAAAAAAAAAAAAAAAAAAAAGAAAAACGGAAATTTTTCGTTTGATATTAATTCATCCCCCTATGCAATGCATAGGCTTGCCCCCCCCCCTCTCGAGGGCCTGCATACCATACACCTACCCCTTCCTGCCCCAAAACACACACATTCATCGCAATTCATGATTTCGAAAAACATAATTTGAATTTAGGATATTAAAATTGAAAACCTTTTACTTTTTTTTTTGACTAAAAGACAGTAGATGGTTTTACCTAGAGTCCGATCACTCTTTTCTACAGTTTGTCTTCTATCGTTCATGTTATTATTAAAAATGGGACTCCTATCACAAATGTCACTTGTTTTTCCTTTTTCAGTGGCAACGACATAGTAAATTTTGATTTTGTGCTGTTTTTGTTTACATTTTCATGCACACGTTATTTTGCGAGTGGGAAATACGAAGTCATGTCTTTAACACACTCGAAAACTTGTGTGCTGTTTTTGATTACATTTTTGCCTATATTTTCTTGCTTAGAGCCCATTACATCAGCTGCGCTTGCTGTTGGAACTGGAGCGTTTCTTTCTACCTTGTTTTCCAGAGTTGATTATAAAATTGATTTTGATTCGTTCTTAGGTGAACGTTGTAACGAAAATTATGTGCATTTAAATCTTTCCGGTAAGTCATATGTTTCAGAGAGCTTCTTCGATTACTTAATTTAATTTCCTATAATGTACATTTATTAAGATTATTTACTGTTCATCTAAAGGTTTTTTTTCTCCCATTTGATTTTTAAAGCAATTGGAAAAATCTTATTAACCTAGGGTTTCAGCTCAGTTTCAAAGTTTTTTAGCAAAAAAGCTAAAATTGGAGAAAAGGCTTTAGCAAAATGCTAACGGTTAATAAATAGCGAATCTGTTTACTATCTTTCTAACATAGTCAAAGTATTTCATCTACTGTTGAAAGTCAAATTCAAAATTCAGCCTTGACATCTTGAAAGAAAGAAATATGTAGTAGGTAACCTTCTTTTTTTTAAAAATTTAAAGTGAAAAGTTTAGAATTGTAATTCGCTTTAAAAGAACACAAGTTCTTTTTAAATTGTTGATAATGCATGCACTGTCTGTCTGCGTATTGCGCGCCTGGCAGTCACGATCACTTCCATTTGAAAAGGGGTAATAGGATAAGGACACGCACTTGCCGATGCTTTCGCTTCTTACTTCCTGTTGAATGTTACTTCGCATTTCTCCCCTGTTTTGAGGAAATCCAAAGAGACCTCGGACATGCGCAAATGCGAGGAAGGTTTTACGATAAAAGATTAGACAGTATTGGGGAGATTTTATGCCCATTAAGATAATATATTGTTGAATTCAACAGCATTTTATACATGTTGGCTACAATTTATAGTTAGATCTTACCATGCTTGCTTTCTCTATCAGATCGAGCATTGTTTTTTGTGAAAATGTTCTTGCTTCATTTTCGCAATTTAGAGTATTTTCACATTTTGCAAAAAATCCAACTGTAGCGAAACCCTGTATTAACGTCACCATTTATTTCTGTCTATAAAGCCAGACGCTTACCAAATATAGGCATCTGCACGTGTGTGTTGAAAAATTAGTGGCTATTTTTATTCTATTTATGACAGAAAAAACAGAAATAAGCATTTAACAGAGATGAATTGATGTTATTTTTTTATTAATTTGCTTGAGTGTATGTGGTGCTGATTTTAAATTTTAAGAACTACTAACTTCACAAATTCGTCACAAGCAAAAATATACTTTCCCTATGTGCAATAGACCTGGGCAAACAAAATGCATTAAATAGTTAAGCATGTTATAATTTTTTTTCTGAAAATGCTTAAAGCGCTCCACTCATTGATTTTTAAATGAAGCATTTAATGTTCTGTCTGTTAATTCAGAAAACAGGACATTTCAGTATTCGTAGATTCAACGACACACATGGAAACAGGACTCAATATGTACTGGATCATTAATTAATATTTACGGAGCTGCTCCAAAAGCGTATTTAACTACTCCAAAATAGTGATTTCTCTGCTCTGAAAGGTGCTCCCAAACACTCTAAAGCTATTGTTGTCACTGATAGGATCAAAAGGTCTGAACCAGTACTTAAAAAATTACTGTCCCACGTCTTGGTAGTGATCATCATGAAATGCCATCACTTTTTTTTGTGATATTTAGCGTTAAATATGCCTTTAAAATGCACATTTGATAAACTATGGCTAGAGTGGGAAGAATATAAAAACTGGATTGATCTACTTATAAAGATCCTTGTGTGAAGGTTACTGCCGAATATGTATGAAGCGATTGGACCTTTCAAATGCAAAAGCAAATCATTTGGCTGATGAAGCTAAAAAATCAGAGAACATTAAATTGTTTATTTAATCTCGTGAACTACAGAAAAAAAACTAACTGAAAAATAAATTGAAATAAGTTCCTTGGAAGCAAAATTAACAGAACAAAATTTGGAATTGAAAGATGTGTAATCTGATTTTCAGCTTTGGATTTTTTTCTGTCGTTTTATTGCGTGACATTTTTAGGAATTTAGTTATATTTTTAATTTATCTTATGTGCTCTATATTGTCCATCATCCTCTAATAGGTTGAATTTGAAAAAATAAAATATATCATTAAAAAATGAGTGCCAATTTTTTATTAATTATTTTTGATGATCCTTATTTTTTAGATTTTTTTATCCTTAAAAGTCCTTGATTTTGTTTTCAAATAGTATGTACAAACCCTGATAGAACAAAATAAAATGCTACACCACTGCAACAGTTAAATTGATAACATAAGTAAAAAGTGATAGAATAATGCATCAAAAGTATATATATATATATATTCAACATAATTAATGTTTCGTACAATTATATAAATTCCGGAATTTGTATAGGTTGGGGAAAATTTTTATTTGTATTCTGAAATATAAGAATTTTTACTTAACAAAAAAATATTTTTTTTTTTTAATCTGGAATCAAACATTGCTTTTGAGCAGACATGTGTTCTTTTGGTAAATCGTCTGTTGATACTTTTAATGCATCAAAGAGGAAGTCAAGGACACTCAGACTGGATTTTATAAAAATGCACATCTCCTGCTCTTCTTGCATCTTGAATCGATGGTAATTTTAACTCTAGCTCTTCCATCTCAAGAATTGTCTTTGATATTTTCCATTATGTTTGATTAAACGTCTTCATCCATAGGGTACTAAGTCACTAAAATTCCTTCATCAACCCTCTAAAATTCATGAAATCTACAGTTTTCAAAATGTGCAATGCTAATTTTTTTGCAAAAACTTTTGCTTTTTCACAAGCGATTAGTCCAGATAACAGAACTTTTAGCTTTCAATCTACCTGTATTCACCGCTTCTAAATTTTTCCATCCCATTTTCGGGCTAACTAATAAGAGCATTAGTGTCTCCCATGCACTCTTTTTCTTTTTTAGGCATTCAAAAGAAACAACGCTTAGTTTAAAAATTAAAAACAAACTCGCAAGTTAATGTGCAAAATATCTGTTCCAGAAAGATAAGCTTATTCTAGGTACTTTTTGATGCAATGGAGCCAGTTTTCTTTCTTTTTGTTCATATTATTTGGAGAAAAAAAATGGCTTTGACTTATCGAAATTCATTAGCAATTAAAATTTGACGATAATCATTAAATAAAATTCAGTTCCACTAATGGAATATTTCGGCTCGACAAAATTTGGCTTGTATCGAAAATAATAACATACATTCTCCAGTCAGTTAGACAGGAGTAAATATTCACTTCGGCTAGTCAAAGTTTTGGACTCGTCAAAGTTCAACTGAAGTTTCACCGTACATGCTTGAAGTTTTACAAATATGGTCTTAATGAATACAGTGAAAAGATATCTCCAAGCAAATCATTAGTGTAAAAACTTAATACTTAATTGAGTTGAAGACAATAAATTTTTTATGTCATTCTGCACTTTTTAACTTTTTTCATTTTTGCTCTCCCCTCCCCCAAGAAGACCCAGGTATAAAAAGATGTTTTTGTCTTCGGAGCCCAGGTTGAGCAAAATTCATAATTATTCTTCATTTCAGTTGTGTAATTTTAGCTTTTTTTCTGCCTTTGCTTTCATACCTAAAAAAACACAAAACTATTTGAAAATGCCTCTGGATCATACTTGTCTCATCTGATCTAGCGGTTAGATCTGTTGTCTTTCTTCAAGTTGACCACATTGTACTGCATTTTAGATTTAAATTTTGCCTTAGTAATGTCAAAATTGTAGTATCGATAATTAATGCGATCAAAAAGTGTAAATATATTTTTAAAGTAATTTAATGTTCCTTTCTTTTCAGAACTTGAATCTAGTTTTAAAAAACGTCTGTTTGGACAACATTTAGTCAATATGGTAGTGGCAAAATCTTTAAAGATACATACTGGCAAAAGTAATCCTAAGAAAGCCCTTGTAATGGCATTTCATGGTTGGACTGGAAGTGGAAAGAATTATGTTAGCAAAATGATAGCTGAAAATTTGTACAAACTGGGCAGCAAAAGCAACTTTGTTCATTGGTACATTGCTACTCATGATTTCCCTCATGCTTCTGAAAGAGAAAAATATCGTGTAAGTTAATTTTCTTGTAATGCATTTTTATATTAAGAGTTGCAGCACCTTTTGCCATTATAAGTAAATATCATTATTTTTGAGCTGAAGGTTTATTTAGTTTAAGCCTGTCGTTTCTAACCTGGTGATAATTTGGCTAATTTGGAAAAAAAATCCCTCTAGTCAAAACATTATTCTGTCCATTTTTTCCCACTGCAAATTGAAAGCTCTAAATTAAAAATTTGCTGAATAAAAATTGCAAACTTAACAGTAATAAATAACAATATTGATTTTTCTCATTTAAGGATCATTTAATTATGAAAATATCACAAATGCATTTGCATGTATCTAGCACTATAAGAATTGTTTTAAATAAAAATATTTTAAAATAATGATAATAAACTATCTCGCTCATTTAGAAGCTTTTTCATGGTAATACAATCATAAAATAACGCAACACTAATGTTAAGTGATAATGCATTTCATAGTATAAAACATTTAAATTTAAAGTAAATTTTATCTATTTATATGTAATATATCATACGTCATATGGAACTATAATTCTGGTTTTGCATTTACTAAGTTAAAATTAGAGATAGAAAGTTGTAAAGTGTTAGAGCTTCAAATATTAAAATCTTAAATGAAATAAATAATGACCTGATGTCAATTAAAAGTGTTGCATTTGTTTCAGTTCAACTGTTATTTAATATTTGTTTTAAGTTTTGGTTTTAGTATTTCATTCAAATTTTACCTAAACTTCTTGCAGTATCCTGTTTTCAAATAAATAAATTAAAAAAAATAAATAAATTTTAATCGTAAAAAAAGTTTAAAATCATATAATTCATTAAAAAGATATAATAATTCAAATGTTTACGACATTCATAACCATTAGTGTGAAAAATGTTTCATTAAAAACGTTTTAAGAATTTATTTTATTATAATTTTTGTTTTTTGTTATAATATAATTTTATTTTATTATGTATATGTGAAAAAAACACCATGAGAAAATAACTCTTTTTCTTTTAATATACACTATGCTGTGTAATTATGTTTCATATTTTATTTATTTTTTTATTTTTTATGGTAAAAAATGCTATTTACGTCTGATTTGACTTACCAATGAAGCACTACCCAATTTGTTTATTTTTATCAGTTTTTCTAAGTTTATAGCATATTTTTGTACCATCTAAAAAAATAAATTTGATTTGAATCATATTCATTTATATTAAAATGCGATTTACGTCATGTTATTTAAGGTAGTAATGGTAGGGTAGTAATGAGATACGTTCTTCTATAATTGAAAAATATCAATTTCAAATGCAGTTATATTTATTCAAATAAATAAATTAATAACTAAAAATACTATGGTTTGTTGAAGATGTTTTTTTAAGAAGTCAATTTAAATTTCAAAATATACAGTGAAACTTTGGTAACTGGACACGTGGATAACTCGACTACCCCAGTACGTGGACAGTTATTTTTCCAATGGTTGGCTCAGTGCTAATTTCAATAGGTAGAAACCTCCCTAACTTGACGCACATTTACAGGAACAGAACCTCTATAAGTCAACCTCCACTTTTGCTATTCTAGTCCACTTTTTGCTACCAAGATTCTTTAACATCAACCCTTTCTGAGAATTTTACTCTGCGGTTTCTTGTTTTTCAGCCAGTGAATCAATTCTTTCCTGAAATCTCTTATCTCTTTTCAAAAATTATGGATTTATTCCTCATGGGGTATTCTAATAATACTATTTTTTTTCATCATGTACTTTACCAAAAAAAAAAACCATACAAATCATTTACTAGAATTGATTTTTACAATGTGATTGGAAAGCACAAGAAATAAGTGATTGGGAAAACTTTTTAGGGATTGAAAGAATGGAACCTCAGTAAGTTAACACCCCCTCAACATATTTTCGGGGTCCCTTGGGGTGTCAAGTTACCAAGATTTCACTGTATATAAATATTATCTGATTTAAATTTGAAAACCTTTTTTTTTTAAGAAAAAGTTATGATTTTTGTGCATCTTAATAATAGGCTTCTGTTACATCAAAATTATAGTTTTTTGTTTCAAACACATGGAAAATCAATGAATTTTCATTTTGTCCAATTTACTTAATTTTGTGTGTCCAATTTCATCAATTTTGTCCAATTTCCTCTTCCATTTTGTTCAATTTATTCCAGCTCTCCAGACGTTTAACAAAAAAGTGGTCAATTTAAAAAAAAAATTGGATCACAAACCCAGTAGCAGAAATTGCGAGACGTGAGACGTACGTCGCAGATTTTTCATCACTCTGCAGATAATTTTTAAAAGAAAGAGAAATAAAGAAAGAAAGGGAGGGAAAAATCAAATACAGCTCAACGAAAATTGAGAGAAAATAAATGTCTTTGGTGAGCCAGAGAGTTTTGCACTTCATCTTCAAAAAAAAAAAAAAAGAGGAAATTATCCGATGTTTTGTACCTTCATCATACATTTTTAAAATCCTTCCCTAATAGATTGGTGGGCAGATTAGCTGAGCGGCGCTGAAAATCGAAAAATAATGGAAAGATATTTCGTGATTGGTTTACTCGCGATTCTTTCACTCCTGCAGAAAACATTTATGTTGGGGTCGGAAGGAGCTGGCTCCTTGCTTGTAGTAAATGTAAAGAATCGTGGATTCGCTGTTAGGTTAACTGTTTGTGCTTTCAAAAATAACATTTTTTTGAGTTGTAGTGGTCACTAAACGAGTTAATTAAGGAAAATGACTCTTTTCCCCTTTGGGGGTGGGCGATCTTTTTTCCCCCCTATTATAATGGCTGTTTTTAAAGACTGCATCAAGCATGCCAATGGATATCCGCCTTTTCTTCAGTTTCATTTTTTCCTGATTTTTTGCGGCCAAATTTTTCGCTTTTCTCTTGCAGTTTTAATTTAAAAGAGAATTCAACTTTAAAAGTTATAATAACTTCTTTTAAAAATGAAATAAGTTCATACTAAAAAAGGAAACCCCTCTCACTATTGAAAAAATTATGCAAATTCATGACAACAATAGTTTGATCTTGTGATATTAAAATCACACGAATGTTCTTTGCGATTTTAGTATAAATATCAAGTGCTTTAAATTTTTGTATTCTCCATCACATATATCTAAAACCGTATTTGTTTTGAAACATCAAGCCTGTGCGTCCCCAAAAATCATACGGCCTGTTTGAGACTTCAATCCTATTACATCCTGCAATTATTTGATTTATTTTGAATGGGAGAAATTGCTTTAACTAATACTATTTTAAAATGATTTGTTTTACTTTTTGTTTCAATAATAAATTCATTTTTTAAACTGCAGTTACATATTTTTAGGAAAGTACTGAATTTTAAAAACTATCCACATAATTATTTCATTTGTTTCCAAAGTAAATATATTTTTTTAATACTTGAATTTGATTTTATGTTTAATAAAGTTCATACCTAAATGAATCTAACAATTGAAAACAATAGCTTTTACTGCATAGGAGGACAGAAATACATTCTAATTAAGTTTAGTGTTGTGAATTCCTATAGTTTACAAATTAATGTAAGATACAATTTAAAAAAATATATTTACAATTCATTGAACACAATTTGGTGTTGTATGTAAGTAATCAATCGAATTTTCTAAATCAATTATTTAAATATTTATGTTTGTGTCATAAAAAAAATTTCAGACTCTTCAAAAGTGCTTGATGTTAAGGGGGTTAAATTTCTCCACTTCAATCAATATTGTTTACCAGGCGTTTTTTGAGAGATTTTGCCAAAGAGCAACTTATCAGCAGCAAATGTGTTAAAAAGTCCTTAAATACTCCATAAATTTTAATTTTAAAAAAGGAGTACACACCCTGCAAAATGTTTGCGTATTATATGAAAACTTGAAATAAAACTAATAAAATGCTGCAGATTATTTCCAACTGACCAAATCAGTGTCGCAGACTGGCTAGAAAGTTTCTGCTTCTGGGATCACAAAGAGCTCTTACATGCATGAAGTTTGGTGTAAAGGTTCAAAACAAGAGGTCTGGAGGGTTGCCATGCCGTATTTTGAGGAGTTAGGGCATGGCCGGATTTAGCGTTTGAAACACTCCGTGCGAAAGTAAAACATTGCGCCCCTTTTGAAGGACAATATCATAATACCCCTCCCCTTCCAAAAAAAAAAAAAAAACGATCTTTTAAAAATTATTAAACAGACATATAAAAAGAAGAAAATGTTGAATTTTTCACTGACAATTTTCCAGTTAAAATATTCTATTTCGAAAAACGACTAACAGAAGTTATACAAATGTTTTTACAAATTTTTGTTTCAGTAAGCTATTTAGCTATTAAGAAGCAGCTAAACAAGTATCGAGTCGATAGTTATTTCATGAAACAAAGAGGGCTATCATGAGCGCATAAAACAGGAGAATTTTGCTTTAGATGCAGAAAAAGAGGAGCAGCAATATGAATCGTAACGGTAATCATTCAAATAGAAATTAGCAGTTCGGAGATTTTCTGCCGGAAATTTTTCAAAATTTACTCAATAAACATAATTTTAGCAAATTTTTGATGCAGTTTGAGAGGGGAGGTTTGAAGACTCTCTTCAGAAATTTTACGAAATGGAAGTATAAAAAAACGCCGTTGTAGGTTGCGTATCTTCAATGATTTTGTAAGAGATGGATGCAAAAAATTCTCCCACGGAAGTTTTCTGAAACTGAAGTTCCAAAAATGGACGATTTGGATGATAATTGATGATGATAGGAAGAAATGGGTTTGGTGATCCTTCCCCGGAAATTTTAGTAATTGAAGTCCAGTAAAACACAACATCGACAATTCGAAAGTTTAATCCAAAAAACGAATTTTCTCTTGGGTTAGAGACTAGGGGCACGGATGGAAATTTTTGAAATTGTAGTTTTATTAGCCCCCTTTGATAATCTTATGGAAAGGGATAGATTTCGGGAACTCTTTCTCGAAACTTTTTAGAAATTTAAATTTGAAACATATTTTATGTTGATCTTTGATAATATCAGTATGATGGAGCTAAGGGGTTCTCCGTCAAAATGTTTTGAACATGAAATTCTAAAAAAAATGTGTTTGGGCGATCATTGATGATATTATGGAGCAGTTCGGTGGAATTCCCCAGAAATTTTTTCCAGACTGCAGGCCTCAAAACGTACTTTTACACGCTTTTCAATCATCTTAGATCAATCATTATTCTTCAATCATCCTGGCTCTTAGATCAAAATAGTCGGAGGCCTGGCTTTACCCCCTTCTTATATTCTTTCATTTATTTTGGGAAGTGCCCATTAATGTCACTTTTTTCTACATTTTTGACCCCTCTCCCCTCTCACAAAGTGTCACATTTTATTTTACCCCCCTTGTTGCATGTCACATGATTTTTCATAAGTATAATCTCAAAACAAAAATGCGTGATGTCACACTTCTTGTTCCCCCTTCCCTCTCCGACACAATTCCATGAAGCCTCCCCCCCCCAGTAAACATTTTCATCCTGATTTTTTTGTTTATATAAAATGGAAATTCCTCCAACAGCATTAAAAAAAAAATCATTTTGGACTGAAGGTGATATTTTGCTGCGATACCATAGGTCTTTTTTCCGTTTTACTTTATTTTAAATAACATTCCTCCCAAGATGAAGTTTTGTTTATTTTGCTTTTGTTTTTTCCGTGCTCCTTCAAATTTTTAAAAACACTCGATGGGACTTTTAATAACAATATTTTAGATATCTCTATCGTTTTATTTTTTTTCCTTGCTTGAAACATATTTCGGCGGCTTATGTATTTTTTTCCACTTTGCTGTGATACGTTAATATTTTAATATATTGCTTCACGAATACAAATAAAAAACATAAAAAAATCGTGATTACCGTACTTCCTTTGCTACTTGAAGTAAAAAAAGTTTTCGATATTTTGATTAAAAAATAACTTTAAAATATATATGCTGGTTGCCCCTATCAAACTAACTTATTAATTAGTTAATTATTTTTTAACTGGGGCTTTTGATGTCTTTCCCTTGTAACACACTGGATACTTTTTTTAATTAAAAATTGTTTGCAATGTACATTTCGGCGGCTCATGGGATATATTGTTATGATAGTTTTTCGAGTTATCCTAAATAACGTTTTTAAACAGCATTTTTTATTTTAATTTTATATTTAAAAAAATAAATAAAATAAAGTAAGGCAAAAAAAAACTTTCTGGCATTTTTCTTAATTTTTTATTCTTCCCTTTTTTAGTACTCTTCGGGGATTTTCTTATTTTTTATGTGACTGAAAGGAGATCTGCAGTCTTTGCCCTGAAAAAATGAGGGAGCACTTCGCTCCTTCAATCGCCCTTGGCGAGAGCTCTGACGTTGATTCTTCGTCTTTAAAAATGATTTTTCAGTCTCTACAATGAGTCGAGATTGCAAAAGAACCCATGTATATTTCCTTATATATTTGCAGGCTACGACTGGGATAAATAAGAGTAAATGAGCGTGAGGCTTAGCCCCCTTCATCTATGAAGATAAAGAAAAAGCATACTTTTATTACTCTTCGGTATTAATGCAATGTTGTATAGATGTAAAAATAACTTTTTTGGGTACAAAGTTGCATCTGGAATTTTTTTTATAGCTCCCTCAATTGCTTTATTACAAGTTTTGCTATACTTTTAACACCCTCACTCCCTCGTATCTATTTTTGGAGAAGCGATTTTGAAATTTGTTCCGTTTTGTAATCTAAATATTTTATTTTTTCCCCTTATATTTTATTTTTTTTTTACAGAAACTCAGTAGTGACATTTTTCTTTCTTTGATTTGGAAATTTTGCGCCCCTCCAATTTTTTTAATCCGTGCCGGGGCACGGACTGATGGGGTATTAATGCGGCCCTGGTTAGGGGTTGGGGCCTGGGGGGCTGCCAGCAAGGGTGGATCCAGCTTTGGGTGCAAGAGGAGGTCATTTTCGGAAAGGGAGAGGTTAAAATGCAATTTTTGTTTGATAATGAAAATATTTGGAATTTTTTTTGCAATATTAGTCCAAAAGATGCAGTTTTAGGCTATATTTGGTCCTTTAAAAGAGGAGTCATGACCCCCATGTCTCCCCCTCCCTCTGGACTGTGCTTGGTTAACCTTTAGGAACCGGGCAGTGCACATGTTGTACCATAAGTCTTTTTTCTGTAGAAGAAGGGGTTAAAATTTTCACTCGAACTCTTTGGAGCCGGGGATTTTTTCAAGGTTTCATACGTCTGGTACGACAGTTTCTACCTTCTCTTTTCAATAGAAAAGAAATCTGAGGTTCAACTGTCGTACTACCTGGGTCGAAAGAAAAATTTCCAAAAAACAGCCCGGATCCAAAAGGTTAACAGCAAAACTCACTCCTTGTGCACTTGCATACATATATTATCATATATGATGTGAAAATACTATAGTATGGGTGAATAAATTGTTGCAGTAATCCCCAGAATGAATCATACAGCAAAAACATTTGTTCCAATTCTCCTCGTAAATCTATTTTTTTAATTATCCCCAGTGTAAAAAAAAAACACAAATCCATGGACATGGAACAGTAGAGCAGCTAAATACAAATATATAAAAACCCACATAAAGTCTAAAAGTTTCTAAAATATAAATAATATCTATAACATTGAAAATACTTAAAAAGACAAGAGTCTGTATGAAGTTTGATAGGAAGAGTTCCCTTCTTGTCAGTCAATGTTTGGGTCATGCTTGCTATATGTTACAAATTCTGCAAGCGAGGAAAACTTTTTCTCCCATCATGAACATTATTGTTGTAATGTGCTCTATACATAATCGTCCTTGGCATGAAGATTCGCAGCGACTCAGAACCGGAATCAATTAGTGTGCCATGCTTATAGGCCATATACCAGTGGTGGGCGGACACTGAGTGCCAAGTTACTTTAAGGCTCTTTTTTATGTTGAGATTTATAAGGATTGAAATCAAAATTCACATTGAGAACAGCTGCAGCCTTAGCGAATTTATCTGCAATCTCATCTCCCTCCAGGCCAATGTGAGAAGAGATCCATTGGAATTTTAGTGAAGAGCCCTTTTGAAGTGCTTCAATGCAGGTCACTATGTCTCTTAATATTGATTTTGAATTAGTATAACACTTTTCTAAGTCTTGGTTAGTTTCCACCCTGTCAATCTTAAACTCACAGGTTGACAGCCCTCCTGGAATTACCAAAGTGCTATACTAGCTCTGTGAATCTTAATTTACAGAACATTGTGTATGCATGAAATTATTCGCGTTTTATAAGGCAATTAGAAAAATATGTAAATCCTGTCCTGGCATATTATTATGTACACCTTTGCCTAATAATGAAATACTATTCTTAGGTTTGGAATACTAAACAGTCTGTACTTACATACAAAGTTTTGCAAATGATAAAGACGTTAGGTTTTAGGGCGTTTCATGTGTTTTCTTATGCTTATAAGCCAATTTTGTGCCCAGAATGAGACCTTGACTTCTCAGCTCCTCATGACATTACCTTTCTTTTTGAAAAAAAGAAGTGACAGCTGAAAATACACGAACCTAAATGTATGTGGATTATTTTTGTGTGTTTTAAGTTTCATTCTGATTCACCCTCTTGTTCCAATACACCCTATTTAATGACAGTATTTTAAAAAAAAATACTACCTGATTCTGAATGTTTGAAAACTTATGATAATGTTTTGATTTAGTTGTACTGTTAGTAGTTATTAAGTATTATGTTTCTTATCTAGGAGAGACTTCGTAGGGAAATACCTGAATTCACAAAAAGATGTGACCAATCTTTGTTTATATTTGATGAAGTGGATAAGATGGTGCCTGGTGTAATAGATGTTTTAGCTCCATTTTTAGACTTTTATGAAGCTGTAGATGGAGTAGACTATCGGAAGAACATCTTTATATTTTTGAGGTAAAATTATAAATATTTTTGTGCTACAGGTAAAGCTATTGTGCAAATTTCTTAGCTGTGGGATTTTTTGAAATTTTTTTTCCACCTGAAGCTTGAAGCTATTTTTATAGAATCACGCCTATATGGTAATATTGCTCCATCTAAAGTAAGCTGAAAGAGAAATATTTTGTTACACAGATCATGCAAATTAGGTAATCTCATTTTGTTCTGTTGTCCTAAAGCTGTCTTTGCATGACTTGTATCATTATTTTGTTCTGAAAATAATGTTCAAAAATGTGCTTTAAAAGAAGAAAAAAAAAACTATATACAGTATATTTCTAATGCAACAATATATGAGACTTTGTTTTTTATTATTAGAGTAGAAAGGCCATTATATTTTTAAAAGAAATTTTGCTCTTGAAATATAAGTAAGAAATAAGGTGTGTTTTAATTTATTTTAAGTTTTAAGTGGCATCTATTATTAAAATGCAGAAGGGGTATTGAAAATCAATTTTGAATGTAGGAAAAGTTTACTACTTCACTCGAATTGCAGATCCAAATAAACGATTTTTTTTCACATCATAATCATCTAAATATATTTATCAATTAATATTGACCTTTTTGATTTTTTTTTTTTTTTTTTCAACTTTCTCAATGCATGTAGAACTCTGTTTGTAGCAAATAAGTGCACATTTTCTACCCTGCTCTAAAAATTTTTGTCAAATCATTTTTTTTTTTTTTTTGGCACTTTTCATTTTTCAGCAAAGAAATTTTTCCATTTCATTTCTTAAAATATGAATGAAAGAGAAATTGCATGTATGGCATTTTATATCATTTGAATATTAGATTTTTTTTTCCTTGTAACATAGAGCAAAGAGAATATTTTGGATGTAGCATTCAAGATCAATTAAACTCAAAATAGTGTTTTACCTTTACAAGAAAGAAGTAAGATTTAATAAAGGGAGGGGTTTTAACGTTTTTTCATCCCTACTCGCATTATCAGGAAAACTTACCAGTATGTCAAATGATTCAGTTTTGTTTAATTGCCACATTGAGTACAAGGGGGGGGGGATTCAACACCCCTCTCCTTGGGATCCTTCATTTTGAGTCATATTACCAATCCTAGTTTGGTATTTTCTGTTCATACAAAGATCCCCCTATTCCCAGAAAGTGAATTTTGGGTGTGTTTACTATGAACACCTTATTTACAGCTTCTTTCAAATTAAACTTTCATTTTCCTTTTGCTATGCTTTATATGCCAAAAATTAGTAAAAATTGTTCATAAATTCCTTTTTAACAGATCATGTATGTCAGGATTTTTTTTTTTTTTGTAAAATAGATAAAGAGTTTATTGCAGATGCAAACTACGTTACCACACACAATTATTCATTTTGATTGCAACAACAATGTACTTATCTTTATGTTACATGTCAAATTTTTCCCAACCTTTTTATAATGAGCAATATAAAGGTAGTCAATGTTTTTTTTGTATTTTGGATCATCTTGCCTAACGGTTCTCCGCCAGTTTTTCCAAGATTTTATTATATTGGCGAAGAGTTGAAAATGAAAAACTGCAGTAACACTTCAACCATTTTTTTTTCGAAAAAAGTGCTATTTACAAACTTAAGCATTTAAGTTAATTCAATTCGAATGTACTTTTTATTTATCAAGTTTTTTTATTATTTTTTCCGAATGGGAGAGGTTTAATGCCAAAGCTGTACATAGCACCCTTGCAGCCCCCACCGCACGATCCAGGAAAATAGCCCTATGAGTTACACGGGAAAGAATATTTTTTAAGTATAATGGAGGATGGGGCGCACTTAAGTCTATATGCGCTACTGTTTAACACCTAAAGCCCTACCTTTGGACATGGCCTTGGAAAGAAGAAATAAATATTTCAGTTATATTTGTTAAAAGTACTTACTATATTATTTTCTGATTGAATAAACAAGAAAAGGATGTGAGTAATGTTTTTAATGAAATTTAAGTTATTTTTGTTCTCAGAATGATTAAGTAAAAATATTTCATCCTTATTGTGTCTTACTTAAAATATCATATTGTGTCCTATTCAAAGTTATAAAAAAATAACAATTAATTAAAAAATTTTGCTTTACACACAAAGTAAAAATCAGTCAAAGCAAAATAACTCCACTAACAACTGTGTGTATTAGCTTTCATTTTACCACTTATGGCACTACATAGATGATAACAGCAAAACTTCTTTTATGTATAGTGGTAATAAGTTGGCGGTATATGGCTTGTATAGTGGTAGTTTTACAGGGCTGCCTTTAACAACTGTGTGTGTTAGCTTTCATTTTACCACTTGTGGCATTTTGTAGACGGTGATGGTCAAACTTCCGTCGACTATAGTGGTAATGTTACAGAGATGCTGTAACAGTAAAAATGCAAGTACTTATTTTTAGAATAATTGTGTTAGCTCTAACTTACTTCAGTGCTCTATTATGGAAAGTGAAGCAACTGTAAAATCTGTCATGTGTACATCTTTATACCGGCTCAGTTTTGTTGTTTTTCTTCAAACAGAACTAAAAATAAAACTCTCAACTCTGTTGAAAAAACTTCCATTGACAATAGTGGTAGTAAGTACTACATTTCTACTGTCTTGGTATTTTCCACTAAATGTGTTAGCTTGTACATTCTTTCTGACGCTTTAAAAAACCAATGAAGGAATGTCAGGAGGTCAAGGTTAGTTTGATTATACAGATTGAATAGGATCAAATTTGAAAAACCAGTTTGGCAGCATAAAATAGCTGTGCCATGAAATATTAGAAAAAAAATGACTAAAATACTTGAAAATACATTTGACTTTTGTCTCATAAAACTATTGTACCATCTAATATTCTTCTGTGGATTAAAGGAAGCAATTTGAGCCTTTTCCCATCAAAATTGGTTGATCCTTAACAAAATAATCTTTTAGTAAGTTTTTATATGAATTGTCTTTATATATTATTATTTTATTAAATTATAGCAATGCTGGTGGAAGTGAAATAACCCGAATTGCTTTTAACTTTTGGTTGAATGGCAGAGAGCGAACAGAAATTACCCTCAAAGATATAGAACCATTAATCAATGTTGGGGCCTTTAATGAAGAAGGTAAATTTTTTTTCCAATCTTGAATGTTATTTGAATGCTTCTGAATTTTTATAGGTTTATAACTGATGTCCCTTTTTTTCTCATGTTCTCTTAGACTGCTGATTTGAGCAGCATAAATATTATAACAACCATCAACTGTCAGTCATTTAAATACTGAACACTTGATTACTCAGTTATTGAATTCCTTTCCATTTTGTCAAGTTCTGTTTTTTACTAACAAATTTTAATATGAGCTAATTTGAAATCTGAGGTTTTCCAGTAAAATAAGTGGTTAAATTTAGCGAAAAATGAAATAAATGTTTTTTGATTGCCTATTAATATTTTAATACTTTCAATTTGAACATTTGTTTTTAAACTTTTCATGCCCAACCCTTTTTAAATATTAAACACCCTGTGCCCCATATGAGTATATGCAAGCACATGTTTCTCTAGTTAAATCAAATTCAAATCTTTCTGTTTCGTATATGTGTGATGACTAAGCAAATCTATTGCACATGTAATCATAAATTTAGTACATATGATATGTAATTTGAAAGCTTGAACGTTGCATGTGACGTCCAAGATTTTAAATTACATCTAGAGTTTTATAATTATATATTATACTTTATTTATCTGTTTATATATTTTTTGAAAATAATTTTTACCCATTTTTATATAAATATTTCTAATAAATATTTTACAATAGTCCAAGAAATTATCAAATAAATTCTGCTAAAATATTGTTTTGTTTAAAGCTCTAACTTAATTTTCCTCTGTTTTTGAAAATCATCAAACATTTTGACTTCTTTTTATATTCCAGTTAATGTAAAACTAAAATCTGTGCATTCCAGCTTCTATTTGTCCTATGCTTCCAGGGCCAGATTTATGTATTTCACCGGATATTTATGAGCGGTAAAACTGTCGCAGTCCCCTACTGTACTTTACTGCAGAAAATATTAAACTGAAATAAAATATACTCTAACTTTTGCTCAAGTGTAACATGTTCCCATTTTTATCCTTATGTTGTTCTTTTAATACATGCTTGTAAATATTGGAGTATAAGCAATAACTGAGGCCCTTATTTTATAATTGTCCTACTGGTGCTTTGAGGTGAAAATATATGTAAACGTTCGGGGGGGGGGGAGCTGAGGATCAAATTCATACATCATTTTTTAACTTTACATCGGCTAAGTTGGGAAAATTCTCCATAAAATATTTTTGAAGTGCCCTGCTGTGCAAGTCAAACACCCTACCCTAGCTCCGGCGCTGAGCTCTACTGATGTCTTACTTTAGCTATAGAACCTTTCAAGTATTTCCTTAATTTCTTTTGGATTTTTTAAATAAAATTGATTTTTTTAAACCAAAGCATGCAAGGCTTTCCCGTTTTGTAGAATCACCAATATTTATATTTATAAGTTGTAATACAAAAAAAAAAAAAAAATGTTTGTGCATGTTATTTACTTTTTATTAAGGTCTAAAAATGTATGCCCTTTTTCTCTCATCGTGAAAAGTGTATTTTATACTAGTTTTTCATTGGTATGTGAACTTTTAAATAAATTTTAGAAATTCTAAAAAGTATCTCAGACATTGAACATTACAATGCTTATTCTTAGATCTATTAACATGAAATCGTGTCACTGAAAATATGTTGTTTCATCATTTAATACTAAAACATGCTTTCATATCAAAAACAAGAGTTACTAAAAACTTCGAGTAAGTTCGAAGTAATATCAACCTTTGACATAAAATGTAGGATAGGGGATAGCTGGGAACTTAGTCACAATATACACTTGGGATTTTTTTTCAGGTTTTGGTTAGTAGTTGAACCAAAACAACTTTGCATGTTGATAGTGCATTGTGCCCTTGTACAATTTATGCTAAAAAGTGAGCTTTCTAATACATGTCCATGTATGCATCAATTTGTTTTTTTTTCCTTAGCACTTCATGTGTAACAAAGTGCTCATGGCAGGGTATTTTGTCACAAAGTTGAGGGTACTTTGCCACATGAAGTTTTAAAGGAAGAATTAGTCTTCACTTTAACACCTTTTTAAACAATATTTATTACATTATTTAAATGATAGGTTATATTTGTAATTCAACTGCTGCTGTCCTCAATAAAGGGCGATTTTCCTGCCTTTGAAGGTTCTGTCTTAGAAATTAGAGTTTGAGCTACTTGCATTATCTCTTGACTATCTATAGGATCTCTATTTGTTTTATTAAACATAGGTTCACACAATCTCACAAAAAAAAACAAGAAAATAAATAGGGATGGACCGGATGTCCGGTAACTATCCAGTATCCAGCCTATCCGGCTGATATTTTAAGTATCCGGTACTTCCGGATATCCGATCCGGCTGACCGCCCCGGATACGGATATCCGGAAGATTTCTGCAGGATATCCGGCGAAGTATCCGGTATTGATGTGAGAGATATCCGGAATTGATGTGAGGACCTAATTGAATATTTTCTTTTTTACAAAAATCCCAGTTAAAAATTTCATTGTTTGATAAACCTTTTAGGTGATTTAATTACTTTTCATTTTTCCTTTTTTGCTTCTAAAACAAAAATTATATGTTATTCCTCCGACTTTGTATTGGACATGGAAGCATTCTGCAAATTAATTTTTCACTATTTTCAGATAAAGTATGATTATCTTCAGCTTTTCAAAAATATTTTTGTTAAAATATTTAGAAAGAAAAAGCTAAAAACCTTCAAGGATTAATGTGCGACAAAAGGTTGAAAAAAACTTACAATCATATCGTTAGTTCATAAAAATTAATCGCAGTAGTTTTTAATATAAATTCTCAAAATATTTTATTTATTGAATCCTTTTATTTTTAGGTTTTGTACTTCTAACAAAAATTGCGATCGATTAACACCCAATGATGTTGTAATTAGATATTTTTTACTTTGCCACTATTATTGCTTTATTATAATTGAAAATAACATAAAATAAATAACCTATCTAACATTGGCGAAAGTGTTCTTCTAGATAATGTAAACATCTGTCCCCATAAATCATCGCAACTTAGCCATGCTTTTTTTTCCTTGAAAGAGAGTTCGAATGTGTGTAAAGAAATTTTGAATCTTCCTCTTTGTTTCGTTCTTTCTTTTTGTAATCCCTTCCTTTCAGAAAAGAAGCCGGTCCCTTGGGACTATGAGCTATTGAGACTGACTGTATTTAAGATATTAATTTGAATGTTTAGAAAGTGTATTTTGTTTTTTGGAATTTAAGTAAAACTTTAATTTAATTATTTAGATATGAGTTTATTAATTAATTTTTCAAAGTGAACATGTTTAGAATAATTTTTAATAATAATAATAATCTATCGGTCATTTTAGCGAAAATGGTACAAATCAGTCCCGATATTTCAGAATTTTGGTAATTTTAATATTTACCACCAGTTAATTGTATTTATTTTATTTGTTCTCCATCTATCTTGTGTGTAACCAACTATTACTTATTTAGGCGTAAGCCATTTATGAAGGACTCAAAAAAAAAAAAAAAAATTCTTTGGCAAAAGAAGGAAAAAATGATCTGCCCCAGCTTCAAATTGCTAGGACTTAAAATGCAATTTAGGATCAAGCTCAAATGCAACAACAAAATCATTTGCAATGCACAGCACAAAAAATGCTTCTGACACCCTTTTCTGCTGATTTTTATGTATGTAAACAAAAAAATCTTGGAAAAACACTTATTTATCTCTGTTCCTAGATTTTTTATGTTTCAAACTGCCCACTCTGTTACAAAGCCTTTCAGAAATAAAATAAGCAATTGCATTCAATGTGATATTTTTTTAGAGAAGTACAAGTAATGTTGTGATTACTTTGATATACATTGAATTGTATAGTCAGTAACTAAGAAAAGCCTAAAATTCTTTGCTGATGATAGTTAATTTGCACTGTGGGATGTCCACTCTGTTACAATAGCATTAATGGTGCAAAAAAAAATTTCTTGAAGTCCATTTTATACTTGTTCTGTAATTAACTTCTCTTTACGATTAGAAATATATTTTTCAAACCTCATTTGTCTCCTCTGTTACACAAAGTGGTCAAACTATTCAAAACCCTCAATGAATGACTCATATACAAGCCATTTACACTTTATTATGCACAAATAAACAAAGAATAATTTTTAAAACAAGGATTAGCCGGCGAAAATTACTTCATTTTATAAACTTAACTCGACAATTTCAGACATGATCTATACCATTTTGGCTGGAATAACCCATAAATATAACATTTGCATCTAAGAATGTATCTTTATTTTTTCAAAATGAAGTTGAATTTCGAGGTGACTGTTTAAGAATTAGTTTATTAATTTGTTTTTAAAAAAGTCAATGTGTTTAGCATGACTCTTAATATATTTAAAATAATAATTTGCTACTTTTAAGAATGGGTTTTAATTTTTTGGAACTAAAGTAAAATTTCAAGTTGATTATTTAAGTATAAGTTTACTCATTTGTTTTTTAAAAAGTGAACAATAGGGTGGAGCGAAAAAAATGAATTTTTGATTTTCGTAAAAGGGTACCTTTCATTTACTGTGAATGAGGATAAGTAACAATTCTGTTAAATATTTCACTTTTGCGACGTCATCTTTAGTCTGCGCATTTGGCCTATAGTTTTGAAATTTTAGATTTTTTTTAGATTTTTCAAAATTTTTTAAAAAATATTGCAAATGATAAAACTAGTGGCGGGTGGTTATTAAATGGAAGAAAAAGGTTTGAAATATACAAGAAATTTTTAAAAATCATTTCAGATTATAATTTCAGTCTGCGCATTAGGCCCAAAGTTCATCAAATTTTCAGAAATTTCCGATATTTACAATATTAGCAAAAATTTTATAATTCAATATTTCCTCTGAATATTTACTAAAAGTGCCTTCAAAACATTTTCTTAATCATTTTGTTGTTTCCTTGAACTACTCAACTCTATGCTTGCTCATTGAAATTACCCAGAACTCACCACGAGGAAGTGGCCGCACTTTGGGTGTCATTCGCGCTCCCCTTGCTTCCAACCGATGAGAGCACACATTTACATTTCTTAGACAAGTCAGAAACAATAAATTGTTTCTTTGAGTAGGAAATTGTTTGCATTGGTTTTGATGGATGCACTACAAAGACAGGAAAATAAAGGTGTAATACGGAAACTGGAAGAAAAACTTGGTAGACCTCTGTAATAAAACATTTGCCAATTACATTTGAATGAACTTAATTTGCTGCATTTTTTGCAAAAGCTAGATGGACCTACCAGTGGACCAAAGTAATTTTTGGGCCTGTTAGACGAAGCTAAACATGTTATACTTTCAAAGCAGTTCAATATGAACCTCTATAGAATTTGTCATTGATCAGATTGATTTTGGCAATAAAAATGGTTTAAGTACTGAGCAACAGTAACTTCATGAGATGAGCAAGGTAGTTTTGACTGGGAAAATATCCAAAAAAATGTGAAACAGAAGTCTAAGAAAGCTTTCCCTAGTCAGATGTTGACTACAGCAAACAATCTTTAGATTATATTTTTTAAAAGAGTTCATAACTTTCGCGGGTGAAAGTGTCCTTGCTCTTTTAGGATGAAGTACAGACGTTACTAATTTAGCTATGAATTTGTGTGAGATTTTAAAGATTATCTCTCCGGGAAAAAACAGAACATTGTATTCACATCTATTCAAAACAATGTATACTTTGCACCCAAGAAATATGCTGTTATCAAATGTATGTATGTTTGTTCCTTATACAAATCCAGTTTTCGTTGGATTTTCAACAAACTTGGCACAGAGGTTCCCTGATGCATTAGAATTCACATAGGCAGGGGTTTTGAAATTTAAAAAAAATCCAAAAAGCCCAAAATTCAAATCTTTTGTCTCAAAATGGCCATTTTCTTATAATTTTGAATAGATAGAGTAATAGACATAAGACTTTAAGCACACAAATTGATAAAATGTAACACATTTAAATAGGAGTATTTTCCTACAAAGATTACGATCAACAATGAATTATCCATTTAAGGCTCAACTATTTCTTTTTAGCATGAAATAAGTTTTTATATTCCCATGTGGATAGAATTCATTCAAATATTTTTTAGAGCTATGTTGTATTAATAAGCACCCGGGCAACGCCGGGAAATAACCTGGTTAGTTCATAAGAGAGAGCATATAAAGAAACTTGTTTTAAATCGTATTATAAACGCTCAATCTAGAAAACAAACAAGCAAACAAGTAAGAACGCTTCAGATCCCGAAAAATAGACAAAATCTATTTTCATACATTACATACATAAATCAAAAGTCAGTATACATCGATATGATTTCTTGCCATGATGTGATAATTACGAAGCTACCTTTTACAGGTAATTTAACAACACAATATTTACAAAGATTATGGAAGCTGAGAATTTAAATATGATTTCTGAATGCGCTCTTTTTAAACTGCCATTCAAGACTCAATCAGTTGAAAGAGCTGTCGAATAGGTCACAAGCTCTTCAAAATTGGTATGTAATCACAGGAAAAGAAAAAGTTTAGTAAAAACGAGGATATCTGACAGAAATATTTGATCAATTTACGACACAAAGGAACAATTTAAATGTGAAAGACGTATCTAAGAAATGTAAATACGTGCTTGCATTGGTTGGAAGGAAGGGTTCACGTGTAGGACTAGAAGTGCGATCACCTCCTCGTGGTGAGTCCTGGGTAGTTCCACATGAGCTAGCGAAGAGTTGCAGGGTTCAAAGTAATAACAAAATTAATAAAAACAAGTTTGAAGACAATTCAAGTGAATATTGAGAGGAAATACTTAGTTAAAAAATGTCGAAAATATCAGACATTTTGGGCAATTTGATGAACTTTGAGCACAATGCACGAACTGAAATAATAATCTAAAATGGTTTTAAAAAATTCTTTGTATATTTCAAACCTTTTTCTTCCATTTAATAACCACCCGTCACTAGTTTTATCATTTGCAATATTTTTTTAAAAAATTTGAAAAATCCAAAAAAAATCAGAAATTTCAAAACTTTAGGCCAAATGCGCAGACTAAAGATGACGTCACAAAAGTGAAATATTTTACAAAATTGTTACTTATCCTCATTCACAGTAAATGAAAGGTACCCGTTTACGAAAATCAAAAATTCATTTTTTTCGCTCCACCCTAGTGAACAACTTTAGCATAACTCTTAAAAATATATTTAAGCTGCTGATTTGAATCTTCAGAAAATATGTATCTTTATTTTTTGGAGTTATATAAAATTTTTAATTGATTATTTGAGTATTTGTTTGTTATTATTATTATTTTTAACACACTGGTCCTGTTTTAATATTTTCTTCTTTAACTTGTATGTTAGAAAAATTACATGCGTATTCTTTTTTTAAAAAAAAAAGAAGTTTAGAGCAAAATTTTGCTTTATATTATTGCAAAATTAGAAATAACAAAATGTGTTACTTTGTAATGAAGTTTAAATTCATAAAATTATTTTAAAATATGTATTAATTTGAAAAAAAAAAACATTTATCTGAGCTTAGATTTTTTTTCTTTCTTTCTTTCTTTTTCTGTAAATCAATTATTGTGTATATAATATTGGTAAAATATTTAATAACTGTATCATTTACGTAGAAACTTATTGAAATGATATTGAAACAGAAAAGCTTTAAAATTTAAACTAAGAATAATTAAAAGCTTAAACTTTGAGTACATACAGAAATATTTAATTTTATATTTTGAAGTTTTGTCTGTTTTGATAAAAATACATAATTTAGAAAGAAATCACAATATGCTTGTATTTCATTTCATATGTAGCACTACTCCTGTACAATAAAATGGAGGCTTTAAAAGTTAATTTGAATGTATTTAACATGTTCTTAAAGAAATGATGCGAGAAACATCTTTGATTAATGATTTTGAAGCTGCATTACATGAAAATAAGCGAACATGCAATGTAATTGTAATGCCGAATATCTGCAGGATATCCGGCAGCACAATTCCTGATATCCAGTGTCCGGCGTGTGATGAGCCACCAAATATCCGATATCCTGTATCCGGCAAAATCACTATCCGGTCCATCCCTAAAAATAAAGTTATATTGTCAAAATGCCCATTAACACATTGTGACAAAGTGCCCCTTGTATTTTGTTTTCATAACTGTTTCAGAAACTGAAACTTCAGTTGCCAAACTCCTACACAAATGCATTAATTTATAGCTAATTAACCAGAGGATTGAGACAATATAATATTCATTTCTTCAACTGATAGATGCAGAGAGAAAAATGCCAAACACCAACTAAAAAATTTACTTCTCGCATTTAATAACAACAAAGCACTCTTAGTCAAGTTCACTGACACATGACAAATCTGAGACTGCAGAATGGCGGCAACTTTGAGCAGCCTGGGCTGGTTGTAAAATTTTCCTCTGCAGTCACAATTTCTCACAATTCAACTTCAAACAAAGTACCCCACTCTTTCCTACATATTCTTAGTAATTTCATTGTATAATGAAATTCGTTTTTTAGATTATTATTTTTCAATTAATTGTCAGAGAAATAAAAAAAAATAAATAAAATAAATAAAAAAAACTGGTGATAACTTAACAAAACACTGGTGGTGCATAATATGGAAGTTTATGTTGCATGCTATCATTTCCAAAATCTAACTACCCCAACTATCGATAGAGAACTTTTATTCTGTTTATTAAAACTTTTAATGCATCTTTATTAAATTTATAGGTGGACTTAAAGGAAGTAAAATTATTGAGAAAAATCTCATTGATGCCTATGTTCCTTTTCTACCTTTGGAAAAGTCTCATGTTTTAGAGTGCATCAGAAAAGAACTTATTGAACGGAGACAACCTGTGAATGATGAAATAGTATCTAAAGTTGCAAAAGAAATTGTTTATTACCCTTCTGAGTTTCAACTTTTTTCATCATCTGGTTGTAAAAAGATTTCTCATAAAGTTGATTTATTTGGCGTACCATGACATAAAATTATTGTTCTAGAATTTATTTTATATATGTTGTGTGTAAAAATGTAAATGCCTGTACAAAATGTTTTGTGATATGAATTTATATTTTAGTGTTTTACACTTTTGGTAATAAACTGCCTTTTAAACCAGTTTATCTCTTTGCTAAAAATTATGTCCAGAAAATTACAAACATTGATTATAATGCTGAGTATTTTTTTTTTGGTGTTCTCATTATTGGTTATATTGATATTGAACCAAACTTTTTCATCTTTCAAACTGGAAAAATCTAATGTAACAATAATCATATGCAACATTCAAAATGAGTATTTCTAGATATGTAAGAAAACTATTTTTCTCCCAATAGAAAATCCTTAAATAATTACTTTTAAACACAGAATCAAGATAATTTTCAGCAAATTGTTATTGTGATAGCAAATTTTCAACTTAACGTGGAAATATCTTTGTATGCCACAAATAAAACTTTATGAATATAATCAGTGTATTTAAATGAAATAGTATTACAGTAGGATGTATTAGACTTTCAATAATGGGAAAAAAACTCAAAAAGCCTTTAAAAAAATAAAAATGAAAAATTTAAAGTTTGATTTATTGAATACAATTACAAAGGACAAGTTACCATATCTTGGCTGCAATTGGTCGGAAAGTCATGAAAATTTTATGACTTTAAACTAATGGCAAATATTTTTATTATTTTTTTTCTTTAGTTTTATTGGAAATATATAAGAATTTTGTATTCATAAAACAAAGTTTGAATTTAGACATCCAAGTGGTATGGACAAAATGGTAGGGACAACATGTGTCCTGCCCAAAAACACTGTAATAATTAATAATTTTGTACTTTAATATCTCTTATCAGCCTTGACATTGTAAAAATTTTAAAAAGGTTCTTTTGAAATTTTTAATGGAGGGAATGATCTCTTACTTGTTTGAATATTGAATATTCTCTTCTCATGTTGTCTTGCCAGAATGGTTCTTTAAGTTTTTATTAAGCTAAGATCGGACCTTTTGGTCAGTCAGTATTTTCACAAAATTATCACCATGCCATGATTTTGATGCTAGAGAAATGTGTAATTAGGCATTATCCTGCTGAAACATTTGTCTCCAGTCGCAATTAACAGTGATTTTAGTAAAACACTTATCTCATAGTGCATCAACATAATTCACAAAATTTATACTGGCTTGCATAAAAACTATTGGAGTAGTTTCCATCCATTGTGAAACTTCCTCACATCATTATTGGGCTGCCTTCAAATGTACACTTTGAGAAATAAATCTCCACAGAGATCAGAATGCTTTTAAGAGTCGATCGTGATTTAAGTTTTAAAAAATGAAACTTTTTCTAAAACGCATTGAACATTTCTAATACCATATCGAAACTTGAACTCCCGTCTAATTTTCACCTAATATTTGCCTTTTCAGAGGAAGCTTGTCTCATTTTCATTTTTCCCACTCACAGAAACCTAAGATGATGACCTGTTTCTTTGTCGTCCATATTTAAGTGGCTTTTTGAAAAAGTTATGAATGGCAGATCTCTATCTGTTCAGATTTGTTACAATTTGACATGCAGTAAGTCCTATTTTTAAAGCAACCAATTTCTCTTTCACAAATTCTGAAAGTTTAGTACCTTGCAGCACGACTAAAAAAATAATGTGTGATGTCTCCAATTGCTTTCTAAACATTTATACCATTGTGTTGTGCTGCGTGCAGAATTAAGGCTTCTCTTCACACAGAGTCTGAAAGCTTCAGATCCAATGTTAACCTACGGGAAAAATTGACTAACGGTTTTACAACTTCCTTTTAAGTTTTTGACTCCGATTTTTTTTTCGAGTATTTTTCAAGCCTATTTCTGAGTCTTTTACTTGTTACTTTTTAGAAATTTGCATTTCTCGATTTTTAAAAAATCGTCAAAAAATGAATTTCCTCAAAAACAAGGTACTGTTGCACATTTCGCTCAATAAAAAGTTAGCAAATCACGCTATCGAAATTTTAACTTTTAGAAGACACTCAAAACATTTCCAGCTTTCTTCCGAGACTTCGTTTGTAAAAATGCGACCAATTTTTAAATCAAAACAGGACGCCAATTTTTGAAAATATTTCCAAAAAAAGCTGAATTTGTCTACTAGCCACGCCTCTCCACGGATCCTCCTTTCGTCTAGGGGAAAACACTATGGGGTGAAAAGATTTACAGCCACCTCATTAACACTCCCCGCTGGCTGTCTCGTCTCCTCTTTTCCTGAGGCTTTAAGAATGTGCTTTTGAAAGTAAATCCACATCCCTCGCTTCGTGTGTAGAAAATAAATAGTATTCAGAGGATAATTCGAAGTCGAATTATTTGTTTAAAGTATTATGAACGTTTTTATAATGTTGTCGAATGCAAAATGTTGACATTTCTTCCCTTCCAGTATTAAATAGAAAAAAAAAAATACTTTTTAACTGAATCGTATTCAAGACACAAGATACTTACTAAAATATTTTTCATTGTTTTATATGTCTTACATATTTCGACAAATGTACACACACAGAGAATGCTTTCTGAAGTTCAGCAAATGTTTTTGAAAACTTTGTCTTTAAAAGCGAGACTCGTCAAATTTCTTTAAAAAATGAATGCATAATGAAATATGGAATTCATAATACAGTGAAATCCCGATACAACGAACTTCAATGAACCGTAAATTTCGTTTGTTGTGATGGGAATTTTGTTGTAATGCAATTTAAGCAATATAATGATTAATGAAAATTAAATCGGAACTGAAAGTTTATTCGGTTGAAACGGGATTTCGTTGTATTCCTTGCAACGGTATTTCACTGTACTTATCTTTTGTGAACTTTCCAGGGGAAGAAAAGGATATGTACCATATTTCTTAAAAGCAATAACGAGTATGATTCGTTTAAACTGACAGATAAATAAATAACTGGTTTAGGTAGGTGTAGAACGCTGACCAATTTGCTTATTTTAACTGAATGAATGAATGTACAAGATTCTTTCAGAATCTTTCAAAAGGTAAATTACATTGGACTTTCCTTTCAACAGAGAAATTATTTGACTAACATCTAAATATTTTAATAGCGCTTAAGATTTTACAATTTTTGCCGATCTAATTTGTTTTTTAATGTAGTCGCGCCCGTTTATGGCGAAGTCTATAGAACCAAATAACAATTTCGCTATAATCTTAATTTCTCTGTAAAAAATAAAATAGTAAAAAGGGTAGTCTTGATTAAATATCAAAAAGGGAAGTCGATACGCTTATAGCCAACCACAAAGCATCACATTTCTTGTCAAATTTTAATTGAAAGTGTCAAAATTTAAGGCCAGAGTTTAAATATCCTGGATTAAGAAGCAAATATATAAGCATATTTTCAATTAAGCAATGCATTTTTACTTATTTTCAATTCAACAAATATTTTGTGTTTTAGACGGGTAAGAAAAACTTTGGGTCTAAAAAGAGCTGCAATCCGTTCATATAGGAATGCGTTTGAAAAAAACCGTTCATGGTTTCGAATTACATTTCATTTCGGAATGTAGCTAAACGCACACCTATATGTCATGATTTTCAGGATGCAACAAATAACTTTAGTCACTTAAACTTTGAAATGCATAATGGACAGAAAAGAAGTGATATTCATTTCCGCCTTTCACATTTGCATTCCATATGCGATTTCCTGTACATCATTTATAGATTATTCCCTATTGATCAGGTGCAACCGGAGTATCTTTACACTTCATTATGATACTGAATCATCATTTAATTAGTAACTCTCCCTATAATAATTGAATTTTTTTACATTTGTTATTTTTTTCAAAATATTTTTTTCTTTTACCTAAAACATTAAAAATACGTTTTTTTTTCCCTTTTGTTCTATTTAGTTTGTTTATTTGTCAATTTTGTAACTGCATATAATACCCATAAACGTATAAATGTTTTTAGTTAATTTTCTTCTGCCATTTTGATAAAAGAGCTCAACTGCATGCTTTTGAAATCAATATAACCAATGCTTCAGCTAATTGTGTTGCATGAAACAGTTCATGCAACACAATTCTATTGTACGTTTATGAGTTTTACATATGTTTATTAGTAACGAATAAACAATGTAAGTTTAATGCAAATGATTTCTTCTCTCCTAAAAACGCAAGGATTTGAATCAATGTTTATTCTATTACTTATATGATCTGAAATCTTAATAAAATACGTCTATCCTTACGGTGCCCAGTTTGGGAAACTCCTAACTTAGCGCACGGCATAAATTTGGATTATTTTGAATGTTACAATTGCTTGCATTAATGTAGCAGAAAAATTGTTCAGTACCAATTACCACTGTCAATTCTTAGTTTACAACTGACATTTATTACAGCTTGCTTTTATCAATTAAGAAAAATAAAAAATATGGCTGAGATATACATTCATTTATTTATTTATTTTTAAGTTCACGCGATGTTGTTGGCAACGATATCGTAAGTTTTAATTAGTTAAAATATTGATGTTTATTGATTTACTAGCTGATGTGCCCGGCGTCGCACGGGTTTAAATGCAACATGCCAAATCAAAAAAAAATAATAATAATAATAATAATATGATTTTCAACTAAGCCCAGTAGAATCATATTTCTTAAAGCTATTTTTTGTGACCATGCGGTAGATTAACTGGGTGTGAAGGAGAACGTGAAATCACAAACTTAAATGTGTTATTTTTTTATCCGTGTGATTTTCCAAAAAATAACTTTCTATGTTTTAACTGTTGCCAAAATCAATTCTCTTTTTATTTAACCCATTATCTATTATTGGCATAGATGAATATAAAAATCCTAAGAAAGCAATGAATTTCATACTTACTCCAGAGAAGCCTTGGTTCAAAATTTTCATCATGATTACTATTAATATTGTTGTTGCGAAGCAACCAAATTTTGCAACAATGGGTTGAAAATTTGATCATTTAATGAGGAAATGACATGAAATTTACTATTTTCCGTAATAACTTTTTTAAACTAAGCTTTTTAGAAATAAATTATAGCTTATCCTGCTCCCTGTTACTGTAGCTATCTACGGTGAAAAAATGGTTAAAATCGGTCCAGTAGTTTGGAAGATTATCCCGGACATACGTACAAAAAGTAGTCATTTATGTACATAAATTACCGCATTAAAAGAGTTTAAATTTCATTCACTATTTACTCTGCAAAGAAACGTGACTCATGTTTGATTGGCGTTTAGGTTTTTTTCTGAGGGGGGGGGGAATCATGGCCTGATTTGATTAAAACCCGTATAGACTTAATCAAAACTCAAAATATAGTTCACTGGTTACGTGCAGACTGAGAATGAAAGAGGCACTATTTTAATTGGATTAGAATTAAATTCCATAGAGTAGAAAAAAAATGTGCCCCTTTCATTCTCGGTGTTTGATATGCATGTGGCATGAGTGAAATAAAGATGCAATATTATTTGTTTGCAACATCATTGTAATGCAGTCAATTTTCAAACAAATGTTGGTAGAGAAGGAGGGAGTTCATGGTGCAGACTGCGACAATGTATCTTTTTGGGACTAAGGAGGTGCTATGGTCATTTTATAAAATTTAATTCAGCAATAAAAAATTGTAAATAATATTTTTTTTTGTAGATTTATTAGATTATGATTAAAGTGCAATTATTATAGTTCTACTAAATAAATAATTTGAAAGAATTTCTTTTTTAAACCCCGACGCAACAAGGAAGGGGGTTATAAGTTTGACGTGTCTGTATCTCTCGATCGAAAGTTTTTAGCTAGGTCTCGTCTTCGAACGGCATTAATTAACGAAGATATCAATTAAAAACATTTTAAATGGTTTTAGCCATTTTAGAAGTGAAAAGATACTTGAAAAATTTAAAAAATAGTACTCAAAGAAAGAGAAAATTTTTCTGCGTCTGATAGAATGTATTTGGAGCTTCCATCTTATATAGATCTCGAATTATAGCGATTTTAGCAAATGTGGCGTGGCGTGGGAAATAAAACTCAATGACTTTAAATGTTTATCTGTTTCTACTTTCTATTTGTTAACAATTAAAATACGTGTAATGGATTTTAGAATGAGAATTTCTCAAAAGGATTTTCAATTTCCCCTCTTTATTCTGCTTTTGCGAATAGCAAATTTGACTAGTAAGGATTATATTTCGTTTTCCGTGTTTACCATGTTCTTTCGGAAATAATGAAAGATATTCAAATTTAAAATGCTTTCTGATCAGTGGAGTTCATTTTACTTGAGGTCGGCAATCAAGGTCGTTTTTTTTTTTTTTTTTTTTTTTTTTTTTTTTTTTTTTTTTTTTTTTTAAATTTAATCTTAGTACTTGTGTAATGTAATTGAATTCAACAATTCTATTATATCACTGTTTCAATTGTTCGTATCAATGTGATGGAAAGTCAATGCTTTTTCTCATTTTGTACAATTTCTTCCGCCACCCAAAAGGGGAGAAAATACCAACTCCGTGAATTTGATTGCGCAATTCAAGAGGACCCCTACTGTTGGATCAGGCTTACTGCCCTAAAATTTATTAAACCCTATATTTAATGACTCAAAAATCTTATTCGACAATATTGAGACGGACGACTTTTTTTTTTCGTGTTTACCTATTTGTGAATTGAACAGAAGGAAACCAGGAAAACTCACAGAACTGTTCTAGGCAACATGTTCAGTGCCGCCTGGAGCCATGTCAAGTTTCGTATCAGTTTGGTCGGCGGGCCCCCTCTCTCAATAAATAAAATAATAAAAGTAATACCACTCCTACTCCGTACCGAGCCCCTAGTTTCTGACTAGGTTTCTCGGCGTTGAATACGTCACAACGTATAAAAGTGCATTCATTGTCTTCGAACTAGATAAACTTCTTTTTAAAGAAACTACGTTCGCAATTTAAAAACTCATGAGATCTGTGCAATCAAACGCTAACTACGGAACGAGGATATATTTTCATTTGAAAGTGAAATCCTAATGGCAACTTACAGTGGTTGAAAGCACTCATGGCGATAGGGACAGTGCGTTAATGTTAGGAATTTAAATTTAGACGTTATGATGATGCCTTGGATAAGTTTCAGAGGGTTAAAATGAGTAATCTATGTGCCATTTTAAATTAATCGAATCGAATGTACGAGTATACGTATCATCATACACTGATGAAATTGGGGAAAAAAAGTTTGGCGGAACTTACCTTGCGGCGACACACCAAAAGAAATGTCGGTTTGAAACAAAAGTCTTTCGAAATATATTAAATGCTACATATTGCGATTAGCATTATTTTAAATCACTCATGCATTTGGGGGATGACAAGAAGGGGGGTCGGAAGAAAAACCGCTTTTTGACCATAACTCTTTGAAAATAGCTCGGAATAAGCTATGCATTTCAGTAATTAATTAGCATACTATGTATAATTACTATACAAATTTAAATGAACGTACCACTCTTACTTCCGAAGATATGAAACATTTTTTAAAAAACGGCAATTTTATTTGAAGGGTTTTGGCTCATAACACGCAGAGTTTTTAATCAAACCTTATCAAAACTTCAGGAAAGATGACAAAATACAAGAGAAAGAACATACTAAAACGGTAAATAAAAATATTAAAACTCTGATGAGATATGAACGTTAAAAGGAAATAATTTTTCACGGCACATGCGCGAACGATAGAAATTTATAACTACAAAAATATTGTAGCCTGGTTTATACTGCATCTTATAAAAAAAGTTCCAGTTGACTATCGTAAAAATTTATAAAGATATCAGCGATCTAGTGAGCTGTAATTCATTCATTCGCAGACAATAGATAAATGGCGAGGGGTTGTCCACAAATAGTGTGGTGATAATCGAGCATTTTTTTTCAATGTTAAATTGTATACAGTTTGAAAATTTATATCCGGCATAGAAGTCACATTTCGCCTATTCGGCCAAAAAGACCTTATACGTAGGTGGCCAAAAGTATCCGGACACCCCCTGAAACGTTGGTTTTGAATGATGACGCAATAACCTTTAATTTAAAAATAGCTCTTTGTGGACAGTTCCTCACTATTTATGTATTATCTGCGAATGAATGAAATACAGCTCACTGGATCGCTGATATCTTTTTCAATTTTCATGATATTCAACTGGAACTTTTTTTGTAAGATGCAGTATAAATCAGGGTACAATATTTTTGTAGTTATAAGTTTCTGTCATTTGCGCATGCGCCATGAAAAATTATTTCCTTTTAACGTTTATATCTCATCGGATTTTTAATATTTTTATTTACCGTTTTAGTATGTTCTTTCTCTTGTATTTTATCATCTTTCCTGAAGTTTTGATAAGGTTTGATCAAAAACTCTGTGTGTTATGAGCAAAAACCCATCAAATAAAATTGATGTTTTTTAAAAAATGTTTCATATCTTCGGAAGTAAGAGTGGTACGTTCATAAAAATTTGTACAGTAATTATACATAGTATGATAATCAATTACTGAAATTTATAGCTTATTCGAGCTATTTTCGAAGAGTTATGGTCAAAAAGCGGTTTTTCTTGCGACCCCCCTTTTTGTCGTTCCCCAAATGCATGGGTGATTTAATTTCAATGTGGAAATGTCCGGTGAAGTCTGTATTTTGTATGACTAAAGTTAACGAACAATTGATCGCGTATTTTGCGATGAACGGTAGATTTTTCTTATGAATCTCAAGTGTTTCCATTATTTTGATAACTACCTGTATATGTATTCTCTATTTTATATTACGGATTCATCAGAAAAGAAAGAGCGCATGTTTTTCTTACGCAAAATCTAAGTGAAAATACAGGGGCTTCGCATGCACTCTTGAAATCGAGGCTTGTGCCCCCCCCCCCTTTTCTAAAAAAAAACTTTCGTCACGCTACGCCTATGTCCAGAGCTAGACCACTGTTTTACACGTAGCTTTTATATCTCTTATGTTTTCTTTTTTCATCAGCCGATTGCAAATAATTGTATTCTTCAATTTATCTTCAATGGGGGAAAAAAAAACTATGAGCATCATTTTTGGAAGATAATTGCGGAAATTTCATTCATCGATATTTTATTTAAAAACAACCTGGGAAGGTATGTCCGAAAAAAAAAGTATAACTTCCAAAAATTTACAAGTATTAGATGTGAAATTTACAAGCATTAGGAGCGAATAAAAGTATAGCATATCACAGGAATGCACAAACGTAGTAAGCTACCTGACTTTTTCTTCTCAGTTCGGTTCAAACGGAGGGAATTTTCCAAACGAGTTCGGAAAAGTTGCGGCTTCTCTTTCGCCCGGAGCTGCAATTTCTCTGATTGCTTTCCACGACAGGGGGTCCTTCCTCCCCAAAAGTGACAGCTCGCGCTGATTCTCACTTCGTCCACTCGATTGGTAGATGAAGTGTCAATCTCTTGTTGACGAGCACTCCCCTCGTTCAAAGAAGGAAGTCATTTTAAGCCTAACTACGATAGTTCTTTTTTGTGAAGAGGGGCCTTAAAACACATACACATTTTGCTTTTTAGAACGCACAAATCTAATTTTCTTTATAATTTTGCCTCTATCACATAGATGCATGGGCGCCCATAAGGGGGGGCAAGGGGGGATCGAGCCCCCCTTTGGAAATTAGTACCTTTTTGCTTAAAGTACTATTTAATCGGAATTTTTTTTCTTTTCTCATTATTGAATAAATTATAAAAAATGCCAAATTTTAATAACTCCAATCTGCACTGAAATCGCTTTCAGAAGTTTAACATTGTGTCTCTTCCCACATTCTTCCATAGGACAAAGGCAGATTCATGGGCTGACAGACGCCGCATTTACATAGGAAACTATCCCATGTCTGCGGACTAGCGGTTAGGAGAAAGAGTGGGCGGATTCGAGGATGGCAAGAAAACTCGACATTGTTTGGCATTTGGAATTTGTAAAAAAAGAAAACTTCTTTTTCTGTCTTACATTACAAAACATTCGGGGGGAGGGGGGCAAAGCCTATTCTAGAGTCTTTGAAAATCATTAAATACCTTTTGAAACTCCTTAAAATGTGCTTCAATTATATTTCTTATCAAATAAATAAACTTTGAATTAATTGAATGGCCAGAATATTACTCTCACGTCCATCATTTTTTTAATTTCTACACTATTCCTTTTAAAGGAGTTTATGCGTTTTATAGCATTGGTCATTTTATACTCTTAAGTGCTGTTTCTGTTCGTGAGTTGGGAACTGATCAAAAGCTACTAAGTAACTTTTCTGAAAATCAATGTATAAGCAAGTGATGATGTGTTTATCTTTTCTCCTCCCTCGTTCTTCCTCTCTGTCGATTAATGTCAATCGTTTGTTGAACTACGAAAAATATACATGTTTTGATTGATCTTAATTTGCAAAAGAATGCAGAACATTTATAAATTTTTTGTTTGCCTTTTTTCCAACATATTTTTGAAGTCTCAATTCGCCATACAAGGCCTCAAAATGAAGAATTTTAAAACTTTTTTTCAAAAATTTTCCGGGGAAGAAGCCCCCGGACCCCCCAAAATTACGAAGATTCCACAAAACTTAAATCAGTTCATTGCATCTCTCTTTTGATACCCCTACCTCAAAAAAAAAAAAAAAAAAAAATCAGCCCAAACAATTAACAACAAAAATAGAATAAAAAAAACATAGAAACAGCAGTAAGAAGTCACATTTTCATATTCCTAGTAAATCAAAGAAACACACACACACACATATATATTATATATTTTTCACTGTAAATTATGAGGAAAACATCTGAGCCCCCCTTAAAATTTCGTATATGGGCGCCCATGCATAGATGTCTAATTGTCTAAATTCAAACTTTATTCTAGAAATACTAAATTCCTATATATTTCCACTGAAACCAATAAAAAAAGTTTCATTTATTCTTAGCTTAAAGTCATAAAGTTTGCATGACTTTTCGACCAATGTAATTTTTCCTATGACACTGGTCTACCAAAAAAAAAAAAAAAAAAAACTTTTTTTTCTGTTAGAGACAAATACCTGATCTTAATGCAAAATGATGCCCTGAATTCAAATATGTAAGGAGTATCTCCATCACCTATTGAGGTTTTTTGTAACATTGGGCTGAAGTATGAAAGAAATGCCCATATTCACATACATGATTCATACTAAAATAATGATCAAAAACTTTGCTACTGTTCATTTTTTTTTTCTGTATTTGGCATCAGAAACAGCCCTCTTAAAGTGTCTAGCTTTAATCAGCGAGAATTTATTCAATTGGACACCCTCCGAAGATGCGTTTTTTAGCTTTAAATCAATAATATGGAAATTCTGATTTTAAGTATTCAAATCCAGCACCAGTGTTACTAAGTAGCAAGTGTTACTAAGTGTTACAACATGTTTGAAAAGCTGTAATTTAATTTGAAGTTCCAGTAGAATAGTCATTCCAGTCTCTCTTTTTTTTTTTTTTTAAATTCTTCTTGGAGTCATTCCACGTCAACTGGACCAATTTTTCAAATCATCCCCACTTGACCATCTCCGATTTAGACTAGATTTTACAGAGGTGTAGACATACCTATGAAACTAACCTGTGCAAATGTTTAGCTTCCTAAATCCAAATATGGAGGGTCTAGGATCCCGCAAAAAATGTGGTCAAAAATGGCGGATCAGCTTTGTGAAACGAGTTGCAATGTTTATATTAAGGTTGTCGAAAATTTATCACACTGGAAGCCTAATATTTTTGGAGCTTGTACTTTTGGTTGTTAATACTCTCCAGTATTTTTTTTTTGGGAGACTGAGCTTATTAGACTTTGTGTAGCACGCATCTAAACTTGCGAAAAAACGCCGTGGGCAATTTTTTTTTCCTGGATTTTAGGTTGTCATAAATTTTGAACCAAAAAACTTCAAGGTTCATACTTCGTAGTTTTATTGTCCAAATACTTGTTTTTAATGTTTTACAGCTGCGAAGCTTAACTATTGTATTTGTAAAATATATTGGCATCCAAAGTGTCGATCAAAGTCCCTCTCATGAAAAATTGCCTGTTTTCAACTCATATCTCAGGTTTGTCACCTTCCACCATTTTTTCATTGACACCATTAGAAAGAACAGATTTTTTCCTATCGAAATTAGTTTTTTTTTCCACAGTGTTCTTTCGAATAAGAGTGAAGAAATTAGCTTGAAATAATGTCTGTTATTAAAAATTGGCATATTTAGGCTAAGACTGCAGAAAATTTTATCACACTGGAAGCCTAATATTTTTGGAGTTTAAAGTACTTTTGATTGTCACTCCAGTATTTTTTGTGAGATTTCAGGTTGCCATAAATTTTTAACAAAAACAATTCAAAGGTAGTAATTCTATTGTCCAAATACTTGTTTTTAATGTTTTTCAGCTGCAGAGCTTAAATTTTGATTTTGTGAAAGATATTGTCACTCAAAGTGTCGATCAAAATCCATCTCATGAAAAATTGCCTGTTTTCAACTCGTTGTGGTTTAGGTTTGTCACCATCCATTATTTTTTCGATGGTGTTCCTTCAGATAAGGATGAAAAAATTAGCTTGAAATACTATCAGTTATGAAGAATAGGCATAATTTGGCTAAGAATGCAGACAATTTTATTACACTAGAAGCCTAATATTTTTGGAAACTTAAAGTACATTTGGTCGTTAATACAATTATTCTGATAGGAAAAAAATATGTTCTTTCTAGTGGTACTAACGAAATGATGATAGAAATTGACGAACCTGAGCTACAGTTCATTGAAAATAAGCTATTGTTCAAACAGGAATAGTCAATACTTTTCATGTATACTACACAAAAGCTTGAACTCACATAATTAATCGAACCTATTAACAACGAAGTGTACTTAAAGTTCCCAAAAATTCAGACTTCTAGCGTGTTAAAATTTTCCTTATTCTTAGCCTAATTATGCCTATTCTTCATAACTGACAGAATTTCAAGCTAACTTTTTCATCCTTATCTGAAAGAACACCATCAAAAAAAAAAAAAAAAAAACTCATTTTGATAGCAAAAAACTGTTCTTTCTATTGGTGCCAACGAAAAAATGGTGGAAAGTGACAAACCTGAGCTATAACGAGTTGAAAACAGGCGATTTTTCATGAGAGGGATTTCGATCGACACTTTGGGGGCCAATATGTTTTACAAATACAATATTTAAGCTCCGCAGCTGTAAAACATTAAAAACAAGTATTTGGACAATAAGACTACGAAGAATGAACCTTTGAAGTTTTTTTGTTAAAAATTTATGACAACCTAAAATCCAGGAAAAAATTGCCAACCGCATTTTTTCGCAAGTTTAGATGCTTGCTACACAAAATCAAATAAGCTCAGTCTCACAAAAAATACTGGAGTGTATTGATAATCAAAAGTACTTTAAGCTCCAAAAATATTAGGCTTCCAGTGTGATAAAATTTTCTGCAACCTTAACCTAAACATTGCAACTCGTTTCACGAAGCTGATCCGCCAATTTGGACCACTTTTTTTGCGGGATCCTAGACCCTCCAAATTTGGATCTAGGAAGCTAAAAATTGCACAGGTTAGTTTCATAGGAATGTCTACACCTCTGTAAAATCTAGTCTAAATCAGAGATGGTCGGGTGGGGACCACTAGTTCACTTGACATGGAATGCTAATACTATTCCATTCTTAGGAAAGAAAACAGCATTGTGTAAAACCCAAGCATTTAATAAAAATTGTTTAATTTAATTTTAGGCTAGAGATAATTGTCTCATGATATGTTTTGTACTACATTTTATCGAAAGAAAATTACAAATCTCCATATGTTTTCTTCATTTTGACTAAATACAGTACTGTGGCAATTAATTGAGAAATGCATTTTTTTTCCAAAAGCTCAGTTTTATTCAAATTTCCCATGAATAAATTTAAAACTAATAACTGATAGGACCTCTTCGGGACTTAATAACATCACAGACTTGTTTTGGCATAGAATGTGCTAGACTTGGCACAAATAGTTTTGATTTCAGTCTTTGTACCATAAGTCAAAAACAGAGAAAATTAGCTTTTCCAGCGTTGTACTGTGTTTCAACTCAAGGAAAGTGAGCTTATTAATGAAAAGACATCCGGCAAAAGCCAGGCTAATGCTGAAACTTTAATATGAACTGGTATCAAATCAACACTTTTTTTTTATTTTTTTTTTTTAAGTTCAGGCTTTGATGATAATTAGCGTTGAAAAAGATCTTGAAACAAAATTCTAATTTTGTGTACGAGCCATGAGCTTGGTTCATATAAATATCTCATTGCTGTTTGATTTTCGAGCTTTAAAATCTATTTCATATTACTATTTGTATGATTAAAAATTTTGATTGGAACCTTTTTTACAATTTGCGTTATTACTTTAATGGGCTTTAGTGCTGCCATCTATGTGTGCTTTAATTAAATAATATGGAATATACTGATAATGATCAGCTTTCATACCATAGAAGAAAAAAATCTACAGGGCAATTATTGGTAATGTTAAGCCATTCCATTCACATAAAGAGAATCAAAAGGGTTGTGTGTCGAAAGTAAGAGGCAGAAAAATCTTGAAATTACTTTTTAGATTTAATCTGCATCTGCAACTGCACAACAGATTACTTAACAACAGTTAAAATTTCCTTCTTTCTTTTTTTCCCCCTCTTGTACTCCTTATTTTCAAGGAAATGAATATTTGTTCAACATTTTTGCTCACATTCATTTTTTCTCATGCGGTGAAATAATTGAACATACTGTAGTTTGCTTTACAGTATTAAACGGATGGAAAATCTGCTTCAGTTGCTCCCAACAACTTTTAAGGTACAATTATATTTCTTTTAGTCCCAAAAATTGTTCCAAAAATAAATAAGACAAGATGTTTTTTTTATGAATAAATTTTTAATCAAGTGACGGTAACGTCATATGGCTGATGGATTTTTCGCTCTTCGACCGCAAGCCGCCAAATGAGGGAGAAGTGTTCCGTATTTGCTCGAGCGGAAACAGGCTTTCTGCTCTTTTACAACGGTATTCCCCCATGACACTATTTCCCCGTTTTGCCCCATCCAAAAAATGTGAATATCACCTCAAAAAGTTTTAAACAATCATCGCTCACACCACACCCGTGGCAGGTTATTGGATTGCACTTTGACGAATCCAACCTCAATTGTGAATTAACAGACTTAAACTAATTGATAACGGAAGAGAAAAAAATTCTGCAATGAAAAGATAGTATAGTTGCAATACAATTTTTGTGGGTGAAGGGCTATAATTACAGCCATCTGGACATCATTGGTTTCGTTTCTTAAGGAGCACTTTTTTGCGCGTGGGTTTTTAAAAAAATCATTAAAAATCAATCGTTGTGTTTCAAAATTCGGCGATGATGGTTCGACGGGTTTGAGTTTCAAGGTCATTCCTCGTGACTTGTGACCTTGAATATATCTCAAACCCGACGCAGGAAAGTGCCTATGTAATATATCAATAGAAAGCTCTATTCTTTAGCTTTGCAATAATTAGGTTCTGCAATTAAATGTTCTGCAATAATTAGGAGCGAAGTAATCTGCATTTGCATGTAACCACTTTTCGTCTTTTTTTCTCTCTTTTTGCTGTTTTTACAGCCCTGTATTTCGTACAATTTTTTAAATAAAAATCTAAAAATTGGCAGGATCACTTATCTTGTCATATGCGTCCCTCACGCCAAATCTCATTAAAATTAGAAATGGTGAGAAGAGGAGGAATTGAAAAAAAAGCTGATTGATCTGACGTGGAATTGCCCTAATTGAAATTTTGTTCGAAACGTGTTATTCAAAGATATTTTGAGAAGTTTCGTGCAAATTTTAAAAGTTTTTTTTTAAACTATGAATAGTATTTGAAGTATTTTTTTTTCTTTTGCAAGTAAACCATTTTCAGAATGTTGCATTCAAACTGACAATTGAAGGGCTCCACTAAAAAAGTGGACATTAAGAAAAGGTTCCACTATTCAAAGAAATTAAGAAAAGTTGCTATAGACTACTTTAGTAGTGACGTCACAGGTTGCCAGACAGAAGGAAATTTTTCAAATAAACCGTTGCTATGTGCGTTGTTAAGGGGCGTTAACATAAGTTTTCCGTAGACGAGCCATCCTGTGGCAAGGATCTCTGTGGTTTCGTATGCATGGTATAGTAAAGCGCTATTTTCATGCGTGATATTAGGAATTTTTTCAAAGATGAAATGTGTTTGATCAAACGAGGAAAAGATGCTATGGAAGAAAATCATATTTCTTCCATATGGCTGTGACAATGTGTTGCGCGTTATATTGGAGTGTGTTGCAGCCAGTGGTCGGAAGTAGCGCGCTACAAGTAGCGAAACTACTGTAGTAGCTACATTTTTTAGTAGTTTGTAGTGTAGCGCACTACTTTTTAAATAAAGTAGAGTAGTGAGTAGCGCGATACAAACAAATAGTAGTTTGTAGCGATTTCTGGAAACTACTTTTAAATTAAAAAAATAAATAAATAGGGTGAGTTCTGGTAAGTGCGTCCACGGGGTAAGTGCGTCCACTGGGAATTATATGAACACTGTTTTGAAATGGCTTCTGCAACATATCGACTATGTTAGATAACTGTCTAATGATAATTTCAATAGGTAGAATTCAGGCCTGGATTCAATAGACGAAACACAATCAGAGACAACTTAAATGTCTTCAAAAAAACTCTAAAGTAAAGATTGAGAAGGTTTTGTTTCAGTTTCTCTTGTAGTCATACCAAGCAATTGAAGTCAAGAAATGCAAGTTGTTTCTTTTAAGTAATAGCTACTAATAACATACATGGGGTATTTTGATCAAATACTCTAACAAAAATTTGTTTATATGACGGTACGCACTTTCCCTTTCTTTAAAGTAAGGTGGGGGTAAGTGCGTACCATTATGATGGGGCAAGTGCGTACCATTATCATGAAGCATATGCGTACTATTATGCGGAGCAAGTGCGTACCATTATGATGAGGCAAGTGTGTACCATTACGTGGAAAATCCGACTCTCGTAATTCATCTTTAATTTTGCTTATAACTCTTTTATAAGCCGATTATAAATGCTACGTCATTTCCATCAAGTATTTATATTTACATTGAATGCAGCATAATATTTCAATTTTATTCATTACCTCTGAAATCTATTGGCTTTTAGATATCAGTTAGTAAATTTTTTGTTGAAAATAGCGATCATAAGCTATACTTAATTTAAACCAGAATGACAAATGAAGCAATGAAATTAAATGAAACACTAAATAAGGAGCCAACTGATTCAGAAAACGAAGGTGGAGTAATGAATAAATTATATTTAAGAAAATTAAGAACACCTTGTGAAAAACTATTTCAATGTACAAGAAAAAAAAAGTACAAGTATCATATCATGATCAATTCTTTTCTTTCTTTTTTTTTTTGCTCTTTATTTTGTGTTTTTTCTTACTGCTGCTGATTCTAATAGGAAACGTATTTTAAAACCGTATTTATTTAAAAAAAAGAAAAAAAAACGAATTGTTCACTCAGGTCACCTAATGATCTACCATACAAATGGAATTAAAGAACATCACAAGGGTACGCACTTACAACAATGCTATTGGACGCACATATCTCATTTTACATTTAAGAAGGGGTAAGTGCGAACCCTGGCTTAAACGCAGACTGATTAACCTGTTAACCGGGGAATTAGCTATTGCTCAACTCGTTTCACAATGGGGACTTTTTTTATCGCAGCGATAAGTAATATCACACCTCAAATAATGAAAGAATATCGTTTTTAACTTATGATTTTTATTTATTTGGATAAAATATTTTATATTTTTAGCCATATTTTGTTGAAAATAAAAAGTACTTAAGTCATAAATTTATTACTAATAAAAATATATAAAACACTGAAATTCACAATAAGAATATTCAAATCCGAGGGTTATTACAAACATGTAAGATACTGAAATGCAGACTAAAATGAATCCAAATTGTGGTAGCTCGAAGTACCGTAAAGTCGGGTTACTTGGACCCTAAGGGGTTACTTGAGCCCAGTACAGTAAAATGATAAAATCTAGGTTTGGTACTTATTAGTTGAAGACTTGCACGTAGTTCCTCGTTTCTCATCTAGGTAGAAGCACTCTGCAGTCTCTAATGCTAGTACCAAACCCAGATTTTACCATTTTACTGTGGGCTCAAGTAACCTCCTTGTGGGTCCAAGTAACCCGACTTTACGGTATAGATCATGCAGCTCTCGTTTTCCCGTTAATAGCGCTCAAGTTACAGATTACAAGAACATGAAAATTCATGACGCATCGACTATATGATGGCATATATATAACCACTCTAAGATTTAATAGATAAGAACAACGTAGAACGTGATGCGTTCAACGATTAATTTCCATGACGAAAAATTTCGTCATGCCCATTGCTGTAGGCTTTTATGTATGACGAAATATTTCGTCATACCCAGTTAACAGGTTAATGTATTAAACCAAAATAAACTATGTAGACTATAAGTGATTATTACTAAATAAAAACAACTTATATTTGCTCACTTGGTCTTATTAAAAGGACAAAGGAAGAATCACAGACACAACTCTCTCAAACTTCAAATCACAGTTGTTCGTAAGACACGTGGGATATCACTGATTGCGTTTCATCCATGCAAGCAAGTGCTGATCTCTAGTATTAGGAATTATCCCAAGGCAACTACCTAACATATTTAATATGTGCCAGAAGTTTTTTCCTGCTCATATTCACATAATTTAAGGTGAACGCACTTACCCAGCTAGGTAGGGAAAGTGCGTACCTTAGAATAGGTGTCATAAACTAGGTCACAAAACCTATGCTTATGGTTTATTTGACACATTATATGCTTGAACATCTTAGTAAAGGATCTGGAAAGAAAACTAAAAAAAAATTGTGAGTGTACAAGATTTTTCAACGGAGCAGCATCCTTGAGAACATGAACTTTGAAAAAAAGGGTACGCACTTACCAGAACTCACCCTAAATGAAAAAAATTGAAAAAAAAGAGAGCGAAGGAAAAAAACATGGTTTAATTGACTCTGGAGCAAATCTTGTACGAGTACAGCAGCGGACGCAATGAGAAATAAGAACCATAAAAATATGAGCTGATCTTAAATACATCATTTAGCTCCATACATTCTATCTGGTTGATGTCATTGGTTTATTTGGCATCAAAATTTTTATATTCCTTCAAATAATTTTCATGTTCCTAAATATTCCCTGGCAAGAAATTTTTAAAAAATTGAAGGTTGAATTCTTTCAATCTTTCAGCTTTTGAATCCTTTCTTGTGGCGAATATTCGTAAAAATTGTAAAAAAATCTAAAAAGGACAAATTTTAGCAAAAAAAGGGGGCACAAAAAGGAAAAGTAACAAATAAATTCAAAGACTTTTAAGAGTTCTATTCCACATTCAAATGAATCAATTTATTAATGTAAACCAATTTTTTCGGTCAACCCTCCAAACGGTGTATGCTTTTTATTTGTTTATTTTTCAAAAGTAGCAAAATAGCGACTACAATTCAAAAGTAGTTTGTAGTCGCTACATTAAAAAAAAAGTAGTTGTAGTTGTAGTTAACTACATTTATAACAAAGTAGTTGTAGTTCGCTACAAAAGAAAAGTAGTTTTTCCAACCACTGGTTGCAGCCAACATGAAGACAAACTATACTGTTGAGGTAAGTAAAGGTCATTTTTTTTTTGTTAGAAAGGATTTATGAAAACTACTTAACGCACTTTTATGTAGTATTTCTAATCAGTTTTGTGAGCGTATGTCTAAATATGAAATCGATACCTGATAGTTTGTCAACAAATGTAGAAAGTTTGAGTTCATAATCTATCAAGTAAGGAAATGCTTTTTCGTCAGTTAAATTGACTACAGTTCATTATAAATCATGCGTTTGAGGTTTTAATTTCTGCTCTAGTTTTAGCATTGTAACACTTTCTGCGATAAGAAATTTTTGCCAGTAATTAGTTTCAGTATATATTATAAAATTTACTATCGATACTTGGGTATCAGATTAGTTGATACTGTATTTGTCATGAAAACTTATGTTTCAATTAGTTATTTCTTCATTTTAATTTGATAACCATCTTTTGCTATTTCAAATCCATGACTAAAATTCTTTCGAATGATCATTGTTTTTTCCTTCTCAGGTGAAATTAATGTAGTTAAAAGCAATTCTAATGCATCACTCAAATTCGATATTTAACTTCCTAAATTGCCAACTAATAACAATTTTTGTTTGAAAGTAAATAATGTACTTTTGCCTGTGAAAACCTTGAGAATCTTGTCATGTCCATCAGCTCTGAAATTCATTCACCTGAATAATTTGAAATATTATTGAAAATGTGAACAAGTTAATTTATGATCACATTTAATTGTAGCTTGAGTCCAACTCTCCCATTTTATGGACATGTGTCAACTTGACATATCCGTGTCGTCTCTTCCTGCCAGACATTGGGGAGGACAGTGTGCTGCTTTAGTATAGATATTTAGTGTGGATCAAGCTGCAATGAAACGTGAGGCGCTTTAACTTTCAAACATGAAGTGAACGAAAATTTTTGCATCGAAAATCTAAAAAATCTGCTTATTGTAACTGAATTTGCTCCCCATTTGAAGCACGAAAGAAGACAATTTTGCCATCATACTTAACTAACCTTTTGAGGTTTGAACAGGAAATTTTATCATAGTTGACACCGCCTAACGCAAAACAGGAACTTTCTACAGTAACTAGAATTAGTGAAGATTTTAAGGTTTTTGTTCAAATTGTTGAAATTTTAAAGCCATACTCACACAGAAGATATCATTCGATGTGAAAATAATTAATGTAAGTTATATCTATGGGGGCTACTTTTGGTAGATATTACAGTTTGCTCCGAAAAAAAGTTTGCAAAACAAGGCACTCTAATGTGCAGTGTAAAATACTAATAATTAAATTGTCTAACTTCATTGGAGGAATTGCCAAAGCAAATCTTCCAATTTCCAATAAATTTAAAATTTTGTTACCCTTTTCTTGTGAGTAACTTTCTTGAGCTGGTGGAACTGATCACTTTTTTCTCATGAATTAAATCTTTACCAATAAAATGTTCTTGCTGACTTTGCACTTACATAATTTTGGTCCAATATCCCCACCTCCTTCCCGAAGATTTATCACCTGCATAACAACAGAGTCGTTGCTGTTCGGTTACAGATCTCATTTTGGTATAGGCCGCAAATTTACGATCTTTATTCATCTATGCCATTTAAAAGATTTAAAAAACTTTTTCCATTGGGTGAAAAATTAAAATTTTTCACTTTCCTTGCCTTGAAAATTTCCCTCCTAAAGACGCCATTTTGTTCTTTAGTTCAAATTTGATTGAAAGAAGCTTGTGTAAAAAATAAATAAGATCAATTGAATATTGATCAAGAAGCTGTTAAAAAAAATCCCTGATAAAAATGTTAAGAGAAGTACAAAAATAGTTTCTGAAGCAACTTTTTGAAGTATACAACCCCAGTTGCAGCTCTGAAATAGGAGAAAAATAACAGCTTATACTTTCTTCATAAATCATACTAAAATTATTTAAGAATAATTATTAACTTATTCAAGTCTCCAGCCAATGTCATCATTAAAGCTTAAATAATTCAATTACAAAAATTCATAAAATATTTGCTGAAATTTCGTGAAAACCGCTATAGTTTTCCAGAAAAGTTCTAAAATCCAAAACTGATAAGGGAAAGTCATTGAATCGCAAAAGCGGGTATCTTCGTACAACCAACGAAAAAATCATAAAAGTAGGCAGTTAGGTTGTAATACCCCCCCCCCTATAAATGTTACACTGAATTTCTGGGGAAAAAAAAGCCTTCGTGTTTCGACTTCAGCCCCAAAACGGCTCATGCCAAGGCTCATGCCACATCCACATTCGAAATTTGCCTTTTCTGTAGGATGAATAAGCCCATGTTCATACTTTGTCCATGTCATACATTCAGTTGATGCTTTCATTTATATGTGCTTCCATTTATATGATTTTTTAAAATTGCATCCTGAAAATGCTTCTCTATAAACTGGCTTACTAACTGGAGGTAATTTGCTTCTAATTTATGATATGGCGGAGCAAACTATAAGTTTCTCTAAAATGTTTTTATTAAATATTTTTTGTATGTTTCTTTCATGTACAACTAATGTTTATTTGAATGTAATACATTTTCTTTTTAAGCTTCAATAAGTTCAACACAAAATTTACCCAAGTTGGCAGATAATAGTTTATTCTCCCCAGATGCTATACCAAAGCTCGAAGGAAGCTAAAAAAAAAAAACTTGTGAAAGTAACTTGTTGGAGACCAGCATCAATCTGTCTGTCACCACTGGTGACACACCAATTATAACACATTTCGCAAAAAGCTGCAACTGCGTAATAAAACTTGTATTGAAATATTATTTTTTATATTTTTGGCAGCAAATTTTACTTTCTATAAATAAAGTGAAATTTTTTTGCTTTTTTCCCCATGGAGCAAAATAAAATATACCATATTTTTCGAATGAAATATTTCTTATTTTATTACTCAAAATATTTTGATTAAATGAATGAGCAAATTAAAGACTGAACGAATAAATAAATATGCAATGAAACAATAAACGAATAATTTAATTAATATGAGAGAAAATAAATGAGTGAGCAAAAAAGAGAATGAATGAGAAAATAAGTGAATAAATGAATAAATATCTTGACTTATTAAGTTGGGAAATGGGTAAATACATTAGCGTTAAGCAAGTGAATACGTGAAAGATTTAATAAATGATTGAATAAGTAAACGAAATGAACTATTTCACTTTGCCTCGCGTGCATTTGACAAATGGTACAAAATATTTAAAATAAAAATAAGCTTAATATTAAATAAATGAGTACTGCGCCAAATATTAGTCTAAATTAGTTTTTAAAATAATGATAAAAAGTACTTTTTCATTTTATTACAACAAAACTAATTTTTGACTTACAACAAAATATTACAGTACGAGAACTAAGTTTTGAAAATTGCTAATATTGTCATATGCTTTTATTTTCAGAGATACCTTTTTTTCTGTTATTTATCTAGCATTTAATGAATCTTTGTAAGAAGAAAACTCCTTTGTGCGTTTGATAATTCAGAGCACAATTCAAACTTCTATCATTAACGATATTAAACCAACATATCAATGATATAAAACTAAAAGAAATTTAATAGCTAGTATCGCATAAGGCCCATTATATATTTCAGTCATAACTTGCTTAATTCTGATAATCTCATAGTTTCATGAAACTTTCAGAAATTGTACTCTTTGACTTCATAAATTTATATAATTTTTATGAAGATGAAGAAATCTATCCTTCATAATTTATGAGTAATAACATTTTGAAATTAATTAAAGAACACTTTTTTTTTTTACTTGCCGAAAGTACTTTAAAATGCCATGACCATAACTCAAGTTTTATGAGAGCTACTGAGTTGTATAATAATTTAAATACTTTTCAAAGAAAATTGTTTTTCAAAGTTTTAAAATTTAAAAAGCTCAATTTTTTGAAAATGATTTGAAATGTATTTTATGAATACATCTATAAAATGTTTCAGAGTTATCAGCAGTTTCAACAAATAAAATTAGGATAATTTTTGAAATTTTTTCGAAAATTTGCTCTAAACTTTTATAACTGAAGTTTTATGAAAGCTACAGAGTTAAACAATACTTCGTTTCAAAAAGAATAAGTATTTTATTTTGATATGTAACTTGAATCCTTTTCAGGAGAAAAAAAGTACACATTTTTTTTTTTTAATTTAAAAATTCAAATATTTTCGAGATTGTGGTTTTGAAATTTGTGAAACATAAGATCATTAATTTGTGTTGATGAATACAACTAAAAATTTTCAGAGTGGGACTACGAAGCTTATTTGTTTCTAATGAAGCTGCGTGGTGGCTACTTATCAAAGACTATGAAGAGATCAGCAGGAACAGCAAATAATGTCGGAAATTATTTAACAATTTTTACTAAAATTTTCTTCAAAATGTTATAATAATGATTTATGGGAGCTACAGAGTTGAATATTACCTAATTTTAAGTACAAATAAAGGAACTTTATTTTAATTTGTGTCTTGAATAATTTCATTTTTTCTAAACAAAATATTAAAATTTAAAATTTCTTGAGGTAGCTTTTTTTGAAAATGTGGAAAATAAGTGCGATCTTTAATGTATTTTTTGAACATAGTAAAAGTTTTCTGAGTGCGATCATGTAGGAATGAGCGATTACAGCTAACATTGTAAGACACTATTTGAAATTTTAGGTAAAATCTTTTTTTAACTGCTTATTCTTGTACGGTCTTACTCTTCACATTTTTGTGTGTATTCATTGAAACACATTTAAAATATTTTTATTATTTTATTTTTAGAAAGAAATTATCTTAATATTTTTAAAATTTAGAACTTTGTAAAAATTAACTGGCGAAAATTATTAAAAATAGACATATTAAATTCCATGCAATTCTGTTTAGAAGGAGCTGTTATACGACTCTGTAGCTCCCATAAATCTTAAGTTATGACATTTTAAAGTATTGCCAGCAAGTAAAAAAACAAGTGCTTTGTGCTTTTCAATGAATTTCAAAAATCAATTACTCTTCCATAATGTATGACAGATTAAAAAAAAAATATATATATGTAAATTTAAGATGTCAAAGAGCAAGATTTCTGAAAGTTTCATGAAAATCTTAGACGGTCAGGGTGAAGATTTTTTTTTTTTAATTTTTTTAATTTCTTGATTTGATCCATTTGAATAAATATTTGGAGTAAGGAAAAAGAGCTTCGGTTTTGCATCACTTTATTCTTTTGAACACTCCCGTTCAAAGTTGCTTAGAGGCTTGGCATTGAGATGAATGTATCAAATTTCTTACACAAACGTTTTTTACTCATATTTTTTTGGCATATTTTAAATTATTTTACTCAATAGAGGAGTTATCGAAATGCGAGATAGAATTATATCCAACCGGCTCGATTTGTTGAAAATCGGACATTCTAGATCAGTCCGGCGACATAGTTGGCCTATATAAAACTAGGCACTACTTTTTATAACTCTTTCTTTGAAAATACTTTTAACAAGACAGCGTTGAATTGAAGATATATGTTTTATAGGCAAAATAACACTTTCAGTTTCGGCGAAACCCGCTCACTGTATTGGTAAAAAAGAGAGAAAAAACAGCTAACAAATCGTAATGTAGGTCAGCACGTGGGGAAAGAAACCTGTCCATTTGTTGCCAGATCTTTTAATACGGCTTTTAAACGAGGGAGATCAGTTGGAGGACTGACTTTCACTCAACCGGTAATTTATATTCGGTGTGATCGTTAGCCATCAGAATTGCTGAAGGGTTGAAGCATTTAAGGAGGATGAATAAAGCTGCTCCCTAGCAGACTTTATGCAACTGTTTATATAGTTTTTTCAGGAATAGGAACTAGTTAAGTGTGGAAGAATGCTTTCACTCTTGTGAATTAGATGATTATTTATTCAAGACTCTATATTTCTTCCTAGCTCAATTTTAATTCTTAGACGTTTATTTATCTAGTTAATATCAAGTGTGGGATACATATTTCGAAGTGTTCAGTATGGAAAATTTATTCATTATTACAGTGATAACCCTTCTGTTTGCAAATGAGTGTCAGTCTTGCGCTTTGCCTTACTGGTGGAGTGAACAATTTCATTTCCCTCCATTTTATCCTCAGTCAGGACAGCCAAAGAGTACATACAACTATCGAGAAACGTATCGTCAAATAGACCCAAACAACTTTGTACGTATTCAAGAATATAGTGAATATACCTGGTGGGAGCACGACGCTTCTAACAACAGACCTTCAAACACTGGATTTTTACCGGGAAATTTCGGCAGAGGAGTACAGAACGCATTGGATCCTAAAAGTACTGGCTACAAAGGAGTCCAACCTCATGGTGCAGTTCCTCGGCAAGACGGCAATCATCATCTTGATACTAACAACATCGTTCCGGCTGGTGATACGAATGGTATGACTCACGATGACACAAATGGAATTGTCCCTGCTGGAGATCCCGTTGCGTTTGATGACACTAATGGGATGATGCCTGAGGATGGAGCTGCTAGTAGGGAGATAAACCGTGCAGCGGAAAGAGAAAGAAATGAAAAGGAAAGTGAAAATATAGAAATTAATGATTTAGAAGTTTCTGGAGAAAGTAAGGCCTCCTATGCAGTTACTAATACTGATCAGTCAGAAGGATTTTTTAATAGATGGTTTGGTGGTGAAGTACTCAACGAGACCAGGCCTTGTAAAGTTTCAGACGCTGATATTCATTCATTAAGAAGTATGATCGAAAAAATGTTTAGCTTTCCGAGAGAGCACATGGAACACCCTGAAACAAAAGAAAAAGCCAGAGAAGATATATTAAACAAGTTTCGTGCATTCGGCTTACAAGTGTGGACTCAAAATTTTACAACGCCACCCCTGAAAAATCCGGTAAGCAAATTTGTTTTGTGTTCATTATTACTTTCTTTTTAAATCAAAATAAAGTTATAAATTACAGGTAATTTTATTTCAATGAAAACGTGAATTGTCTTGTTCATAATATTTTTAGCGCGATTTTCTAAGTAAAAAAATATGAATATTATTGTTTTTCTGATAAGCTTGTAGATATTTATTTTTAATAGGATTAACACTTGTATACTTTTATGTGAGCAATACTTAAAATACAAAAAGTACATTTATTTTATGAAGAAATGACTTTCTCATTCTATTAAGACAGCAACAGAATATCTTTTGCTTTTTTCTTTTCACTTAATGTGTAAAAATTTATAGTTGTCAACGGATTTTAATGTCTGTAAATTTTGCTGCTGCTGTTAGTTTCGATTTTATAGTTCTTGTAGAAACTAATGCATAGAACTTTTAAAGGGGAACTTATGGTTTTTGAAACTAAAGTAATCGTCTACATTTTGATTGGTAACCATTCCATTTCAAATCGCCACTTTTTAAAAAATGTACCAAACGAACCTTGTTAAACTGGACTAATATAGGAGATCCAGCACGTCCGAATTAATGAAACGTCCGAAACGGTTGTCCGAATGAAACAAAATAACCTATGAATTGCAGTAAAGTATGTTACCAAACTGCTGTACACAGTAAGCATAATTTGAATTCAAGAGAATGAAATAAAAAATGAATTAGAAAAAAATAAATAAAAACAAAACACGGCCAACAAAAATATATTATTATCCACTAATTATCCTTTTATTTATATGCTATATGCATCTAAAGGACTGTCAGAACTAAGCAAAAATCAATTTAATAGGGTCCGGATTAATGAGCGTTTAGTGTAAACCAAACTCTTGTACACAGCAAACATCATATTTTGAATTCAAGAGAATGAAATAAAAACTGCATAAGAGAAAGTTAAATAAATACAAATACGCGTGCGCGCCGGCCTATATCAAAAATACATTATTATGCACTAACTATCCTTTTATCTAAATGCTATGTGCATCTAAATGACTGTCCGGACTAAGCAAAAATCGATTTAATAGGACCCGGATTAATGAGTGTTTAGTGTAATTTATTTATTTTAAGTAGCAAAGCAAATACAGATAAGCAATATTTACTAATTAATCAATGTAGTAGTTGCGGAAAGTGGAAAAAAAGGAAAACTTCTCAAAGTTTTGCCCGAATTCTCTGCCTCCTTCCCCCCACTCCCTGAAAGAGAGAGGAAATTAGTTTTCCGATTCCAGTTTCTAATAATGCTAAATCTTTTTTAGAACGCATCATAATTTAAGCATTGTATAATCTTAAATAATTATGATGTAAACTTTTAAAGTGTACAGACAGGAAACAGCAAGTACTATACATTGCATTGAAATTTCATTGCATGTCATTATTTCAGATGACTCAGAATATTCACTACAATGTAAAAATCATAATTCATTTTAATTTATTATAATGAACAATAACAGATGAGGGAAGATTATTGATTATTGACGAGTTCATATTTCTTACTCGTTACACATCAAAGATCATTTATAAAGTAAGAAATTGATTTTCACGTTTTTCATTCAGTTGACCATAAATGGCGCAAACAAGTGAATAAAGCAATAGCTTATACTAATTTTTCTGCCTTTCCCAATAAACTTCATTTAAAGCTGTCCATTCAACTACTTATTTTATCTCATGTTTAAATAGAAGATCGTCAAACAGTTCCATTAAAGTTAAAATTATTTTTACGTTTTTATTTCAATTATTACCAAAATAAAAACAACGTCGGTGCGACGACAATCTAAATCTATCTTAAAGGTATGACAAAACACTATATCGAAAAATTTTGACAAAAGATATTTATGTATACTTCACTGTGCAAACTTTATAAATATTTATAATTCATACTGAGCTATATCATTTTTGAGTGGTATACCTTTTCCAAAAATATGATGAAATTCTCTTTAAATTTTGCCAAAAATATACTAACTGAAATTGTCGCTAAAATTTCAAAAACATACAAAAGTTCTAGCGTTCTCTACAAGTACAAAATTCTAGGGTCTTAATGCAAAACCTAATATAGTTTCAAAAGATTGTTATTACTATAATGATTTAGAAATATTAATTTCATAAGTCAAAGCAAATTTATCAATAAAAAGTTTGAAGTATGTAATTTGTTGTGGTACAAACAAAGTTTCCGTATTTTTGCTGCCACGTTTTTAAACTAACAAAAATCTACTTACAGCTAAATAAATAAGCATTATAAACTTTATTTTTCACAAATTAGTTACGTAGGAAAGATAAAATAAAAGTGCATCAGATTTTATTTTTTCGAAATGAATTTTCAGAATGGTGCCGAATTTGGTATTAACTGTACTTGTAGCCAATAAAAGTTTTCAAGCGAGATTGTTTAAGAATCATATTTATTTCTCATTGTTCCTGTAAAGTGTTATTTCACTTGTTTATCTGAATCACCCTTTTTTTTTGTCATTTTAATGATTTCTTACTCCTGTTTTAAATTAAATTGCTAATTTCGACTGGAGCACTAAGTGCTGAAAAATTTGATGGTTCATCTCTATTTCAATACCATTCCTGGAAAAGAATCTTTATCGTGTATATGTTAATAATGTCTTCATAATTAATTCATGTTATTCATACATTAACAAAATGACTTCGATTTCTTAAAGATAATTATAATCCCATTGTCGGTAAGGATAATCGTCTTATAAATAACAGTTGGGTGTTTATAAGACGATTCAGAGATTAATATAATTTGTGCAAACATAATTTTAGATAAGGTAAATCTGTTTCTTAGATAAATCAGATTTTCTAACGCTTTTATGGCGCTATAAAAGTTAAAGTGTATGAAACTTTAAGCTATCCATTATTTTAAATCTTTTTACTGTTATTTGGAGATTTAGCCTGCTTTTTAATTTCCATTGCTTCTCTTTTTTCCGTTTTCTTCCTGGTAATAAATTTAAAGAACGTATCTTCTAAAACTGACAGTAGTCAGGTTCATGGTAATGACATATTGTACTTCTGATTTCGAAATAACAGTTTTATTGATGATGTTGACCACCTTGATGGCTGCAAGGGCGTCTACTGACCTACTCCATTCATTGGTTTTTGATTTTGCATACATTACTGTACACTCCAGATTATCCACGGAATTGGATGGCACGGGTATCGCGAATAACGAAAATCGCGGATAATCCGAAAAGAAGCATAAAATAAGGGCTAAAGATGACAAAAAAAGTCTTTTGCTTCAAAATAATTGCATTACACTTAAAACGTGATATGTACAAATAGTGACGGTAGGTAGAGTATAAAAAATTTGTATTTGAGGTTCTCAATCATATAAAATCTATAAAGAAGTGGTACTTACGATAACGCCCAGGTAAAATAATTTATTGTACACCGCACTCTCGGGTAAGAAACGTTAAGAAAAAACAAATATAAATTCCTGCTTTTTCGAAAAAAAATCAGGTAACTGTGTTCGTTTCCTGCTACCAAATTTTTGCTCTACAAGAATAAAGTTAACTAAGAACTTTTTCTCCCGAGACATTCGCGGATAATCCGCTCGCTGACAATCGAGAGTTTATTGTATTTATGAATTCCTTTTCTGTTTAAGTTTTTATTATTTCTGTTTAAAATTGAAAATTGACAGTATTTTGAGAACTAAATTTGAATTTATTGTTCAATTTCGTTCGGTAACCTTTTCCACAGATCTCAATGATTACACATTACCTTAACTCCCCCATGTTTTTTTAGTAGCAAATATGAATAATGAAATACTAACTTCATCATGTTTTCGCCAGTGTTGAGGAGTCGGGGTTAAACTGGCTTTAGGGTGAAGTAATAGGAGTCGGTCATTTACTTGCGAATGCGCAACTTTGGGTAGGGCTGCGGAGTCCGAGCTGGACTGATTTTGGGGTAAAGTAATCGGAGTCGCGGCTCTAAAGTTCCTGGGGGGTAGGATTTGGAGTTGATAATTTTCCCTCCGACTCTGATGCACTGGCTTTTGTCATTAATAAGAATCTATAAGCAATAATTTATATCCTTTGCATAGCTTTGCAGAGGTGCGACCCCCCCCCAAACTCAATGGCGCAAATCCCCCCCCCCCCCCATTTTTCACAACCCTCTTGTGCTTTTTATTTTTCATTTTTACCCCTCTATTTTATTTTATTTATTTTTTTAAATTATAACTATTATTTTTTATTTATTTTATTAATTTTTTAAGTACTAATTATGCGCAGAATAGAATCGCTTTTTTTCTCTTCCAGACATTCCAAGCACTCACACACACAAAATAAATCAATACATAAATAATAATAATAATAATGAAGAAATAACAGAAATAATTTAAATTAAAAGCATAAATTAATGAATAATTTTTATTTAAAAAAATCAGTAAATTATTTAAATTAAAAAACTAAACAAATAATTTAAATAAATAAATAAATAAAATAGTTCAAAAAAATCCCCCCCCCCGGACAAAAATTTTGATGGTGCAAGTTGCGCCATAATCCCCTCCTGTAGGGTACCCCTGAAAGTGTTGAGAACTTTCACTCCCAAACACGGGTCAGCTGTTTGCTTTGCAAATTAATTTTTTACGCTACCTCTAGAAAGATGCAGCATTATTATTACTTTATTTTTTGTTCGCGTATTTTATTTCGTTTAGTGTAATTTTACTTATTTATTCATTTACAGTTATTATCATAAAACATACTTCTACTAATCGCAAACATTTTTGTCTCGCCTGATATTTAGATTGTCGCCGTACCGTCGTAGTTTTTATTTAGTAAAGAACTGAAATGAAAACAGAAATTTAACTTTAACTTTAATGTAACACCTCAAAGATCTTCTATTCAAACATAAGATTGATAAAGCCGATTGAAATGAAGTTTAGTGAGAAAGGCAGAGTAATTGGTATAAGCAATTCCTTTTATTATTGTGGACCTTTCCCTTTTTTGGAAATTTTTTAGTACAGTATTTAACGGTAAGTAAGTACGAAGAACGATTGTGGTGACTCTATTGCTCTACTTGAAGGCACGGTAGTTCGAATTGTCGTTACTAGAGAGCTATGCTACGCAGACAAATTTCGATCTTTTGGCGCTTGTTTTTCTCTTAGTGATTCGTGTTTTTCCCCCCTTAAGTGTCTACTATAATACTAGTGGTTTTACGTTATATATGCAAAATTTGTACTTTTAATTTCATAATTTTGTGTTAATAATCATTTGATAAATAATAGCAAAATGTTTACGCATTTTAGAATATTCGTGTTGAGAGATAGTTTTATTTCGTTATTTTGATTTGAAAATGATACTATGAGAGAAAAATATTTATCTTTGCGAAACTTGTACGGTTGAATAAATCAATATAAGATAAAATCACTAATAGCTGACACTGCACTAGTAGTTGATAGTTATAGAGAAAAATTAACAAGAGAAATTATAAAACTACAAAACTATAAAATGGTACTTAAATTTAAAATGCTTGCATCTTATTATCAGCTGTATTTTTGTCGCCTATATATTTCTTGTTGATTTGCTTTTTCCTTATCAATGTCAACTACTAGTGCTTTTTATGCCAGCTTCTAGTAGTGTCGACTTCTAGTGATTTCACCTTGGCTCAAAATTTGCAATGAAAATGGCATACATGTATTTCAGTCTAAGAAATGAGAACAATGAAAGAAAAACTGCCCATATGTACCTTACGTTATATATTTGTTAAATATATTGAAGTGTAATAATGTAAGAGTTTAACGAAAATTTTAAGTTATCATACGAGTCAATAAATTTATTGAAAGGTAACATGATTTAAGAAACAAGTAATCTGTTTTGTTTTATTATTATTCATTTAAATGGATATATTTTGCACGTCGTAAATATAACAAGTATTTAACTCATTCTGAAAGAAGTTAGTCGAGTTAAATTGAAACATAAATCCTAACAAATTACGTTTTTACAATAAGTAATACTTTTCCTTTTACATAAATGTTGACTCTCTTCAGTAGGTTGTCCGAAGTCAAAGAACAAATTGGTGCCGCGAAAAATGATAGTATTTTTGAGATTTTTTTTTCTAGAATATTACCTTTTAAGAAATTCTTTTAATAATCCTTTTACGTAAATGTTGAATCTTCAGTAGGTTGCCCGAAATCAACGAACGAATTGGTGCCTCACAAAAGGAAAGTATTTTTGAGATTTTTTCCTACAATATTAAATTTTAAGAAATTCTTTTCATAATCCTTTTACATAAATGTTGACGCTTCAGTAGGTTGTCCGAAATCAAGGAACGAATTGGTGCCCCCAAAAAGGATAGTATTTTTGAGATTTTTTTCGAGAACATTACCTTTTAAGAAAGTCTTTTATTAATTGCCTTCTTGTTGAGGAACGACTGTTAAAATTGACCTTATTTCAAGTAGCCCACATAAGAAACTCAATTGCATGAATTGTGCAACCAGAGCCAAGTACCCATTTATATTTTATATTGTAATTCTTTTTGAGAAACCGAATCGCTTTGCGTGGGCATCAAAATTAAAAAAAAAAGTATTGGTCATATCGAAAAGAAAAACGAAATTTGACTGCTTTCATTAAGACTTATCTTTCGATACCGATCTAAAAAACGCAAATGTTTGAAATTCGTTAGAAAAAAAATACCTTTTTACATTTTATGTAACTTTTCTTATTGAATTCGAATGTCTCGGAATGACCATAAGAGTAAGAGTAACTATTGGTCGCAAAAATGAAACTAAAAGATGTGATCTTTTTTCCTTCCATTTTCCTGGGTCAATCAGTTTGCTAAATTTTATCATCCGTAACGGTCAAGCTTTTTCTTTTTGGCGAATTTATAGATCAGTTGTCTTGCACCTTCATTAAAACTGTTGAAGCATGCAATGATTTATTGCTAATAAGCTTTAACATCGTAAATTTTAGTTCGCAAGTTTGACGTGAACCGATTTGTAATTCTCACTAATCCTTCATAATTGAGTTTTGGATAACTTATATTCTTCATTTTGTAAGATAAAGTTATTCTTTTTTGTTAATAAACTTTCAGAAAAAAAGTTTTTAAAGTTAATTCTTTAGGAATTTTATTTTTTTTTCTTTTCAAAATCTGTATACTGTAGTTCCATAAAACTGGCAGTACTAAGAACCTTTTGTTTTAACGTACAGGCGTTTCCTCTCGAGTTGGTGTTTTTAGTCTTATTAAACTTGATTCAAAATACTTTGATTAAAAATACATATGATGGGGCAAGTGGATAAAGGTGATATGTGACAATTTTTGAAAAACTTACTTTTTAGCATGGATGAAGGGGATGAGGTAATTTTTTTTAAAGCTTTTTCTAGAAATTAAAAAAAATGTCACATATCTTTTTCTTTTTTATTCATTTTCCCTTCAATTGTGTTTGAGAATTAACACAATTGAACGCACACTAATTTGAATTTGTGTAAATCGGCGAAATTCAAATGTCACATATTACCTTTATCCACTTGCCCCTTCATACTATGTAAGATTGGAACGAAACGAGATTCAGTCTTTTACGATGTCTAATCCAAAAAAGAAGCGACGAAGAAGACGTATTTGTTAAAACGAAAAAAGAAACTTGCATACAATGTGACACATATGTGTAAAAAAATTTGTCTTTTATTCAATCATTTTTAAAAACGTTGTCCTATTTTATTCCAGCGCACGAATTGTGTTGTTGTTTGAAGCAATAATGACAACACACCCAACCTTCGATATATGTCGAGTAGAAATGTCCGACATCACAGTACAAACTCTCACAAATTATCATTTTGGTTGTTATAACTTTCATTTATTTTAATTAATGTCTGTATTAGTCAAATCATATTAGGCATTAAAATCGTAAATCACGATGTAGTTCTGAATTTTTAATATGTTGTTTGGGTCACTTAATGTGGTGTAAATCTAATTTTGCAGGTTTTTAAAACCTGTGCTCCCTGCGAAACTCGCGAAAAACTGCGAAATTTTAAGCATTTTTACAGTTTTTTCTTCCGAACTCTTAAAATATACAACTTTTGGTGATATATATAAATACCCGTTTTGAAGAACACTAAATTTGAAACAAGTTAAAATTAAACTGTGCTCTGTAGGACCAATAGTGACCAATAGTAGGACCACACTATTAGTCACTATAGTTGCACACTTTCGCGTTGTCTTAGCGAAAACTTTGTGGTTCTCCTTGATCCGCGACGCACAGTTTGGAAGTCATTGGTTTCAAAGCTAACTAGTTCAATTTTATATATACAGTGCTGTTAAAAATATTTTTGGCTGGTATAGGCACATGGGGGGAGGGGGGATTCAATAGCGTAAAATGCTATAAGATTTTCAATACTTTAAGGAATTTTTTCTGTTTATGTTATGAAATTGGAGAAAGCAGAGACAGAAATTTTGAAATAAGATTAATGATGCAAGGAAAAAACAAAGTAAAAATATTTGCTAGTCTATTGTAGCTGAAAGTAAAAACAATATGAGTCTTAACGTCTGTACTTACTTGAAAAATAAAGAAGCTAATATAGAAAACCTATGGGAAAGGGGGGCGGGGGTGCGTAGCTTTTATGTTCAATTTATAAGTTTTGGCACTTGCGGCATGCATAACTTGTTACAGACATCCATAATGCTATCCCAGATAAGCATCTTGAATAAATGTGGTAGCATTTTCAATTACTGTTAAGGATCTTATTACCTTGGAAAACTAATTTGCCATTGTATAAACACAATGCATTTTATTCTAACTGCTTTAAAGCCTAATAATGTACACCTTTTTGTCAATTACTATGCTGAAAATGGAAAAATGAATCCATGAAAATGAAAAATGTCCCTTGATTCTGATTTCTAAAAAGTGAGAAAATAAATGAATCGGAAGCCTTTTCTCTCTCATAAGCAATGTCAAATGCGTGATAATGCTTTGAATCTTTTCAAATAATTATAAGGCTAGAGGATAGCTATATGAAAAACGAAATCTCATTATGTAGGAATCGGGTTTTATGTTTTCAAAGAAAAACTACTTTCTTTGCTGAAAATCATTTAGTTAAGTACTTCAGATGTCACATTTATGCGTTCATTGTGTTTTGTTTTGGAAATCATTATTCATTAACCCTTTAAGAACCATATTGTTTGCGGAAGAGTATGAACATTTTTATTCATATACTATTAAATGGTGACATAAATAACAAGTTGTATGAAAATTGATTCTGTAGATTTTGTGCAAATTACTTGAAGGACGTATGTGTCTATATGGTCTATAAGAAATGCGAAGCTACAACTATTTTCTTAAATTTAATTAACGTATAATTGACCTTAGAAATACTTCGATAATTTATAGCATTACATATATTTAAATTTCAATTAAATGGTTATCATAAATTGGTAGGAGCATACAGTATGAATGCAAATATTTTATTTGCAATGTTTTCAAGAAAAAAAACTTTTTTTACACAATATGCACTATTTTGGCTGATATTAAGATTATGGTGTCTCATAACATGGAAAAACCCATTATTTACAATTTGTTTGTATATTTGTAAAATATGGACTGCAAGGTATTTGTTGGCGTCCCAATCAAGGGTTGGCCGCGACATATGGCTTGTAAGAATCAATGAGATTTTTATAGCAAATTTCAAGTTAAGGGAAAGCATAAGTCCTTATAAGGCATAACTTACTGTGTTTATATTTGTTCAATGCAGAATGTTAAAAAAGGATTGACATTTACAAGAGATTACACGAAAATTTTAGAAACCGTCATAACGATAACAAAAGGGATAAAAGTTAGTAAACTAGTTATTTACCAATGGCCAACTGTTTCTAAATTTTAAGCAAGCATTTTTCAAAATGTACTTTTCTCTATTTCCTAGACTTTAAGTCTAATGCCATTAATTTCCTAGACTTTAGAAAAATGGATTACTATGCAGAGGTATGGCGTAGCTAGTGTTCATGATATGGCAGGAAAGCCATATGTCGCGGCCAACCCTTGATTGGGACTCCAAGGGTTGCAGTCCATATTTTACAAATGTACCCTTGCAGTTCATATTTTACAAATATATGACTAACACTTTTTCAACTTTGCAAGAAAAATCGTAAACGTGACATTCTATGGTTGAGGCAAGGCTAACTGAGCAGTGCAAGCAATCCTGCTAACTTAGCTTGTCTTAACCCGCTACAGCCCAGTGATCTATTTATAGATCACCTCTTTTCAGACTCCTCCCTGGCAACTTTTCTGCAATACTGCCGTGCTAAGCGCAAAAGTCGTATCTGCAGTCGAGCTCAAACTGAGATATTACTCTTTAAAATTTTGCGCCACATGTATTTGATTTAGAAGAAACTTTTTCAGAATTTTTTAAAAAATATTTCCCGTTCTCAAATTACCGTATAATATTGTATTTAGATAAAATACGTTACAAATTGCTACCTAGTGGCAATAACTCAATTTCGTTAAAAATGCAGATACGACTTTTGTGCTTAGTACGGCAGTATACCTTTTTATCATTTCTTATTCTTGTTGGCTGGTAAGGATTTTAAATTGCATAACTTGTTCAAAACTGAGCAATGGCTTTCCAAATGAGCAGGCACATCCCTGCTGTTGACCACGTTTTATAGTTTTATTGAATTACGGTCTGTTTTATTCACAATATTTCTTGTAATATTAGGAAATTTAAGAAAGCAACCATCTGAGGATATATTAGTCAGAATACTCCAGTCAATACTCCAGTCAGAATGCATAACAGACTTTAAAGTAAATCAAGAGAAGAAAAGTCAAAATAAAAAGTCTATTTTAGAAAAATGTTTTACTGACCACTTTTGGTTACGTCACATGACAAGTTGAGACTGCAAAGCTTTACACCTATTTCAACATTTCGCTGAAAATTAAAATAACGTCTTGTTATCAATCTTGTGCACATAAATCCTGCATGGATTGCCAAGACCAGAGCTTAATTTCAAAATTAAAATCAGTGTTTAACTCTAAAGTGTTCACGACTTTTTTTTCATACTTAAATAATGTGAATTCTATCTATAGTGTAAAATTCCCTGACCAAAACACGTATAATTTTCTTTGCTGAGCTCTAATCTTTCTGAGAAGATAATTACTCTTTTCAAATTGTATTGCATATCTAAAAGGAGAGTTTCTTTGCACGAAATTTCTGTGATAAATGGGGACTTATACTTCAGTCAAAACATTTTATACCAGCTTTTACGTGCTACACGTCACTTCTTTCTATCGCGTCAATATATCACGATACTTATATTGTAACACACCCACATTGTGGTCTTAATCTATCGCGTTCCTTCAATCAATAAAAGTACTTAAATTTTCATGATGTTTTGAGTATTCTTTTTCAATAAAAATGAGTTTAAATCATCTAGAATTAAACAGAATTCAGCATATAGAGTTATTAAAATTATTTAACAAAATCTGTTGAATCTTTTAAAAAATCATAAGTTTTCCGCGGGTATCAAGATTACCAGAAAGGAGTAGTGTAATTTGAAGTCAAGATAAATACGCGCTTGACTCAATAATACGAACGCTACGTTGTAATGAATTTAAAACTATTTCACTAACACCTTTTCCATACTATAAATAGTCTCATTCATTCCTCAACCATACATAGTTGAGATGCATATAAAACTTAAAAGAAATTTGGAATTGAAGGGGCAAGTGGATAAAGGTGATTTGTGACATTTGAATTTTGCCGATTTACACAAATTCAAATTAGTGGGTGTTCAATTGTGTTAACTCACAAACACAATTGAAAAGGCAAGTGAATAAAGGTGATATGTGACAATTTTTTAAATTTCTAGAAAAAGCTTTCAAAAAAAAAAAAAAAGTATACCTTATTACCTTCATCCATGGAAAAAAGTGAGTTTTTCCAAAATTGTCAGATTCACCTTTATCCACTTGCCCCTTCAATTCCAAGAAATTATTTGCAAATTTGTGAGGGAGACAGTGTAAACCGTAATAATTACTTTATTTTATACACTGTAGTATGGCGGAAAATGAATGAAAATATGCATTAACTCCTATATTAAATGCATTTAAAACAATTCCATAATAATAATTATTTAATAAATGAGTTTCGTTTTGGGCCCTTTACGCAATGGATATTAAATTTATTTTGCACGTATGTTAGCCGGCCTTGTTCTTGGTAATGGCACACTTTATTTTCTTCGTTTAATTTGCCCTTGAAAGGAAGAAAAAAAGATAAATAAAACGTCGAAGAAAACACTGAATTGGAAGAAAAAACAAACAAACAATAGATAAAAATAAAAAATTTCTCTTTTGTCTAGCAACAAAATCTCCAAACGAAAGAAATAATGCAAAACAGACATTGTGTGTGTTTATACGAGTTGGGGACCGCAGTCATTCTATCATTTAAACCTCAGTCATTTAGAAGTGTCTGGTCACCAGAGCAGAGCAAAGAGTAATCATTGGTTCTGCTTGAAATCATCGCGGTCAACGGAGTGTCCGAATAACTTTCATTGTAAACTTTGACCGACCAATTTAGTGAGCACAAAATATTGCTTACCTTTATAAATTGCTTGTGCAACGATCCGAACGTTAAGCTTCTGCTGCCAATTCGTATCTGTCTAAAACATAACTTTTTAAAAACTTCGATTTATTTATTTGATTTTGCTGTCACAATGTTTGAATGTTTTCCTGTTACGTCGGTATTTATGTTGAAGAATGTCTTACTCGTAAATTGGATAATAACATTCGATTAAAAACACCCGGCAAAAAAGTTCTGGTGCAGAATGTATCGCTTTTTGGCATGGATTTTTTCCCCCTAATAGAAATAACTATGTTTTGAAATTAATCTGATCATTAAAAAGCATTTTCAAGGGTTTTAAACAAAAATGAATAATGCGGTATTACGTATCAAAACTGATGCGTTTTTCAATCAAAAATATTGCAGCTTACTATTTGAATTAAATCCGAACATTTTTTTAAAGATCTAAATACGTTATGTAACAATTCTTCTAAAAAAAAAAAATTAAAAACGGCGGGCTAATCTAAGGGTGTGTACGCTACTGGTTCCATCAGCTTTAGTGTTTTGTAATTTTTCAAAATTATTTCTGCATTCAGGCCCGTCATTTAGGGGGGTCAATTGCCCAACCCCCTATTTTTGAGAAATCAATGTATTTACATATAAGTGGGTGTGGTTTTTTACATTTTCCGATGAAATTGCATTGTGTTTGTACCCTTTGCCCCCTTGGAAAAACTTGAAATGACGGCCCTGTTTGCATTGTACAATGCTGAACGGAAAGTAATGTCCTTTTTCCAAGCCCTCAACTTTTAACAAGGTTAAATTTTTAATCAATGCTGTAACTACCCTCGCTATCAGCACTCTTTCATCATCTAGGTAGCAAATTTTCAATTTCGGTTAAATCAAAATCAAATGGTTTTGGCAGGGTCACTGAGAGCCAAGTCAGTTTGGTCACCGGGCACCCTAGCTCCCACGAAACTTTTAAAAATAATAATACTCTCATCCCAAACCAGGTCCCCGCAAGGGCGAGGACCCCAGTTTTCGACTAGGCTGACATGGCCTCTCGTCGGCATTGGGTTTTAGATCACAATATCTGGAGATCGCACCCCTGTAACTAAAATGACAAAAAAAAAAAAATATGGAAAAAAATCAAGATTTCAAAAATCAAGCTCAGTGCTTCGGTAAGCTGATTTATTCTCAAATGCTACTGTATTCGTATAATATTTATAATATGTTTACTGAGTGGTTTTTGTGGTTTAACTTAATAGTGTATACTCAAAAATAGATAATTCAATAGTGTATACTTTCTTCTAAGTTATGAAGCTTTAATGATGTTTCCTCGTTGATTATAACGTTTGTACGTCACCACACACCAATTATGTAAACTATCTTTGTAGAGGTTCTGTAGCAAGAATGCAGATTTTAAATCAACAATTAGGTCGTTCTTTCAATTTTTTAAAGCTGCACTAGCTCTGTTTCTAAAGTGCAGGATGGTCTTCAGGATGGAAAAATTTTCTATATTTTGTCTCTTAGTTCCTGGAATAAAGGTTCCTGGAATCAAAAGGTGCAATGCAGGGTAAGTTTATTCCAGCAATTATCAACAGATATAACGTGATTCTGAAGCAATTATGCAAGATTGCACTGTTCAAAACAAAACCTGGAGAAAAATTATTTGGTGCCTCACTCATCATACTTTCCTGATATTGTAATCATCTGATTTCCCTTTAATCAGATCGCTATGTAACAAAAAAAGAAAGAAAGAAAACAACTTTAAGAAATGCTCATATCTTAAATATTATTTTCAGACACTAAGGTTGAAAATCAACTAGTTTTTATCGATCCGACATTGAAAATTAGCAAATTAGATTGCAAAAAGTTGTTAATAACGAGTGTTTTGACGTCACTGATTAATAACTAAAAATTTGCTACTTTGAAATAGAAAAAAAAACATTACGTTTCGATCTCAACGAGTCATTCGTTTTAGTAAATTCTTTCCCCTTTAGCACTTTTTGAACTTGACTGTAACGTGAGATATTAAACATTTCAACGATCAACAAAATATCGCAGCGAATACAGCTTAGTCTTCTCAGTCCTAGAGTCGCTTGTAGGAGAAACTAAGCAGTACCTATCAAAAGTAACTCCAAAGTATAAATGAAACGTGTCAAGACATTAGTAAAAAAGGGCATTTTATTGATAGATTTTTACTCATAACTTGTTTGCAATCAAGTGAAAATAGCATTTTCTGAAAAAGCGAAAGTTACATGCGCATCGGAAGGTGTTACTATTTTTAATTATTTCATTGTAGAATATTGTTAAATATGCGGATGAAATCTTTACATATTCAATGGCGGTTTACCATGTCGTAACTGTCGCAATTTTGAGGGCTTCCACGACCATAGGGGCCCCGAAGGATATTCAAAGATGACATTCTAAAAATGCGTTGTGATGGGCCCCACACTTGGAAGCTCCACTCCCCTATATTGAGTGTGCTTGTATTTTTATGTGCGATTTTGAATTTTACACTCAAATCTCTGTCTCAGATTTAGAATACTATTTTCCCAGAGTCGCTTCTCCGGGAGGTACTTGTTTTTGCAAAAATGAAACTTAATTTTTTTTTTTTTAATTTTTCTGTACTTTTTCTCTATTAGTTTAGAAGCAATTAAAAAAAATAATTAATTACTCAAAGTTGGTCTTGTCTCTGAAGATATTAAAGAAAGAGACGACAGCAAAAAAATGTCGACGTGTGGTCTTTTAAACATCTCCCCCCCCCCCCAGCCGTAATGCTAACTGCTAGACAGTTGTATTGTCCACACTTCAATGAGACACCTTTTCCACCCTATTGTCTAACCCTTTAACAACCTGTCCTTGGGAGTGAATGCTTGATTTTAATCTCATTTCCGTGTTTGGCACGATTTGTAGCCATCGAACTTGGCAATTTACTTTTTTTGCAACGCTTTGAAGGCGTAATTAAACGTGTCTTTATCGAAAGTTAGATTGCTGTTACTTTTGCAAAGTGCCCAATTTCTCTGGAGGAAGTACATACCAGTAATTTGAGCTTTAACACATTAAATTACTTTTACATTCAGCTTCGCTCAATGCATGACTTGAATGGAATGCAAAATTGGCCTTCTGTAGATTTAGTGGTGTGATAAATTTTACTTTCCAGCAATTTCTTACTTATGCTATTGTTTTTCCGGGAACATTTTTTCGGAGTGATAAGAATCCAAGCAATCTTTTTTTAAAAAACATTATTATAGAAAATTTAAATGTAACTGGATTAGATTCAGATTCACTTTCAAAATGCAGATCAGAAGCTGAGGTATGATCTCGAAAAGATAAACGTAAAATTTTTAATAGCCTCTTAATTCGAATGATAAAAGTACAACTATTGCTTAAACTTTTTTATTTTCAAGATATTGTTGTTGTTGTCTTGTGCCAGCTAGGATGGCAAATTTGGGGTGCGCTGCTTCACTTTTCCAACTGTACTATGATTTGGTGCATTGAACTAGCTATCTGTCCTTTAAAGGTATTTAAGTCAAGTAAATCTAACTACTTGGCTTTAAAATATCAGTTGAACAAAATGAATTTCAATCATATATTTTTTTTTCAATGCAGATTTCAACTTTTATTTTTTTAAACTGATACTGCAAGAAATTATTCTTTGTTATGTCAATTTTATGTAATATCAATTTTATAATTGTGTTAAAATTTAACTCATAACTGTTGATGCAATGTACTGATTCTTTTCCATTTAAAACGTGTTGGTCTCATATTTAATAAAAATCACTTTGAATGGATAAATTTGACCCTATAAATAGTTTTTTTTTTTTTTTTTTAAATTCCTTCAAAAAAATAGCTGGAATGTTTTGAAATTAATAATGAAAAAAGTTATCTACGAAATTCAATTTTATTTCGCAACTATTTCCGGTAACATTTCTCAATTTCCAAATCTTGAAAATAGGTTTTACCCTTCCCATACAAACACGATTTTTAAGAAAGAGAGATAAATTATTAAAAAGTTTTAAAAGAAATTGTTTAGTCCAATTAAGCATCAAAAAAATCTCAATTTATTTTCCTGAAGGTTTTGATCAAAAATGAATCATTTCATTCATTTTTTTTTCTGTAAATTTTTTAGCTATATATTGTAAAAATTATTACTAAAGTTTACCTAATTTGTAGTTAACTACACATTTTGGATTTTGTAGTTAATTGTTAATTAACTATAAAACTCAATTTTAGTTTTGTAGCATTGCCAATTAACATTTATTAATTTGTTTATCACGAAACATTTTCACACGTTCCATATGCTATTTTTTTAAAAAGAAAGTGCAAAAAATTATTTAAAAAATTTAAAATATTGCTCAGTTTATCTATTTCTAATTTTAGAACTACTCTTAGTTTATTTACCAGGAGGTTCTCTTGGAAAATGAATCATTGCACTGATTCTGTCCCCCCCCCCCTTTTTTTTGTAATAAACTGTTTTCCTACTTTTGTTATTTGATGTGTTGTGATCTGAACAGTTTTTAATGTGTCGGTACACTGCGCTTTTAATATCCCCTTCTGTACTATCTATTTGTGTGTTTGTTACAAATGTTATTGTAATGAAATGTGGGGCAAAGTAAAATAATAAAATATTTTAACATTTTACAGCGCCACCTATTCAGCAATATTTCAACTAAGTTCCTAACCATATAGTTGATTCCAGTCAAAGAAATTAATAGCTCTAAAGATCTGCGAAAAAAACAATACAAGTCATTTTCAAAATTTGATTCACATATTGTAGTATTCGTAGTTCATGAAAAATATTTCTCGTTATTATAAAATTATAAAGCTCTTGTAATTTTTATTTTAAGTATTAAGATTTACCGATGTCCAGTTTAGTACTTATTTAGTGCATATTAGGCAAGTTTTGATTTTAAATGCCCAATTCAACTTGTCAACTGCACGCGTGTCAAAGTGAAATAAAGTTTTCCAATTCATTCATGTTTTAAATCACATACGTATTTCTTCATTTATAAATCTATTTACATTGCTCTACTTACCGCAATTCACTTATTTATTCATTCAATCCTTCACTTATTTTCTTATTAGTTCTCTATTTCATTTACTCATTTATTTTTTCTTATATCACTAAATTCATTTACTCATTTGTTTATTTATTCACTAATTTTATTATTATTACTTCATTTATTCGTTACACATTTATTTGATGAAAAATATTTTTAATCATCGAATAGAAAATGTCTCATTACAAAAATATTTTGTTTTTTACTTTGCCCTATGGTTTTGTGACGTGAAAATTTTCCCCCTTTTTTTAAAGCTACAAAATACATAACTGCCAAAAATGAAAAAAAATGTTTCAACGCAACTTGTATTACAAAACATATTATTCCTTCTTTATGTACAATAATTTTCAAAACACATTTCCAATTCGTTCATTTTAAAATAGTTAAGATATCTAAACTATTTCACTTTGCCCCACATTCCCCTATATTTGTTAAATTATGTAAGTAATTTCCTTATTTAAAACAGCTAGAAAAGTCTCTCAAAAATACTAATCGCACTGAATGAAACCTGCTTTGATACATGACGAGCATTTTAAATTCTTGGCGTTTACTTTCTTGTAACAATTGTTTAACCGATGATTCCTTGTTACTTAAAGCACGATGCTAACTGTCGTACCGCTTGAGCGATTGCGACTGTTTAAACAATGTCAACTAATTTACCAGCTTCATTTTGTAAACATCGTGAAAATGTTTTTGTGACGCAATATGCTTAACTTGTTTTGGAAAAGCTGTTATTATGTAGGTAGTGTGAGTTAGAATGAAGAAACTATTTTACTTTAAATCTATTGCAACTTAGGTTATTATCCTATTTTTACTAAACTCTTCTTATTATGTCAGCAATATTGAATGGTTGAAAGTTTATTTATATGTATATTGTTGACACTTTTATGGAAATGTGAGATGTAGATCAAATGTTAAAAGATGAGTTATTTCTAAGTTAGTAAAATGTTTTTAGGTTACGCTTAAACAGTCGCGAAATTAATACACCTATATTTAAACTGTTTCGTTAAGAAGAATGTAGAGATGACCTGTCAAAATCAGAAACGGCGACTCAAGTGAATATACATTCAGCTTGCCATTGATTGGTACAATACGGCTATGTCATTCTTTATAGTTTATGAGCCTGATTGAATTGAGGTGTGGACATGTGTGACTCTGTGTTCCTTTGTATGAAGGTTTCAAATGTTTTTCAAACTTTTCGTCGTATTTTCAATTTTCACTTTATTGAACCTCATCGAGTCGCCTTAGGACATACTTTTTCGGTAAGTACAGCATTGATTCTTCGAGGCTTTACCTCTTCAGTCCTGATTTTTTCAACCATGAATTTTAAGTTTTTAAACTTTTGTTAGGTCTGAATAATACCAAGAAAAAAAATGGGATTGATGAAAAATAAATGTTACAATCTTAGATTTTATAATGCATAAATTTTTTCGTTATAATTTACTTTGAAAGCCAATATAAACAAAAACTTGGAAGGTACACATGTGTACTTTCAACTGCGACTGAAGAGGTGCCATTTTTTAAAAAACGTGTCACTGGTTTGGTTGCTCAAATAGGCACAATAGTAATAGCTGTCCCTGTTTTGAACGCCATGTAATATTACTAAAATAGCCTAAACTGTAAGTTCCAAACTGTCAGAGATTATTTCCGGACCCAGGTTTTCACCAGTTTCCCGTGAAAAACAAGCTTTTTGCGAAACGTTTTCTGAGTCATTACAAATTTCATGAATGCAATTTTTCACTGTTGTGAAAAACATTTTTTGCCACCTATGTGAATATATACTTAGCTTCTTTACTCGGTATACCGGAAAAACGGAGTGAATCAGGGGGCACTTTGGGATTCAGTGGGATAGTTTTTAAACCACTGTATACTGTGACTCTGATAAGTTGAGCCCCTTGACAATATTTACGCATTTTGGGGCAATACGGAAGGGCAATTGTTGCTCTGTTGACTTGGCTTGTTTTTGTAGTAGTTTGGCCAAAGTGCTCCAATGCAGATCCACGCCCATAACACGTCCCTTTTTTACTGAATCGCTAAAAAGAAAAAAATACTATTAAGGAAAGCCACATTATACTATTTATGAGCTTTTAATTTCTACTTACATTCGCCTGGGTTCAAAGCAATATAAAATACAAATATAGGCTGCTAGTTGTTGATTTTGAACTCTAGTCTCCATTTAAAATAAAGCTTCGAAGAAAGTGTTGGCTCTGAATAAGAACGAGTAGTCTTGGTGAGAACATAAAAACCTCAAAAGGGTCTTACATTTTCCTCTATATCAATAAAAACTTTTTTCGTCTGGTGAGCAAGAAAAATAAAATGTAAATAATTTATTCTCATTTAATATATAACTTATTTTATCTCACTATATCAGAATGAAAATTTTTTAAGAAGCAACACATACACACGCACAGTAATCTACTCTCCCTTTTCTTGTACTTGATCGTATCATTTTACAATCTTATATATTGTTTCTGTAGGCTGTTTTCTGTTACCACGCCAGAACTTCCTCATTTCTTCATCAAATTTGATAAAGATTTCTTCATCAAATGATTTACCCCTTATTTTAAAGCTTATCGTGCCGAACCGACTATGGACGTAAAATAGACCCACTGTCTAAAAATTGTTTCTTGTGTCGAAAAAAACGGTTTTTTCTGTTTTTTATTGCACATTACTTTATTGAACAGTATCCGAACATTGAGATGCAGTGGCCTGGATGGATAGCGCGTTGCATTAAAAACGTGAAGATCGCAGGATCGAACTTGCTGCGAGTTTTGTTGCTTTTGATTGACTTTTTTTCACCGGCTAATTTTGATTCAAATTTCCAAAAATATATAACTTAAACTCATTGTAGGATTTCGAACCGCAGTTTTTCTATTGCATTAAAACCGAAGCAGAAGGAAATGTTTATATTAGCATCAATAATAGTTCTTTGGTGCTTTTTTTTGTTTCCTCGATATTTCCTAAAAATACGAAAGTAAGGCATAATTTCAATTTCTTTTAAATCAGCGAAAAATAATTATTCATTACGTGCCTACTTTCCGAAAAATTACCACAAAAAACCAAATTTTAGAATTATTGCTGACAAGAGCGAAAGCTTCGCCCAAGTTATTTAGTATTTTATACTGTTCTTAGATTATTCGATATATCAAACGACTCTTAAATATGTCTTAAGTATTGGACGAGAAACCTATTGCTATTTCTTTATTCTATGCACAAATTATAATTTTCCTAACCAAAAACAACAATGTAAGTGTTTTTCCTTTTTAAGACATTTCCTTTTCCCCCCTGAATTTTTGTCTCATCGGAAAATTCGTGCCCACAAGTATACCAGAATAAGTAACCAGATGCTGTTTCAGTGTGAAACAATTTGTATCTTATGAGTCTAAGCATATGATAAGTGAAATCTGAAATACAACCGAACAAAAGGGCATCTCTTCAAAATGTCTCCTGTTAACAGGTTCACTACGAGGGGGTGGGGTTGGGGATCAACTTCTAGGATTTATGCTTTTACATATCCAACAATAATACGGTAATTTAAATACATATAGGGCCAGTTACGACCGACTCATCTCCTCAGAAGGTAACCTCTGGCTGCACTACTACACTGTAAAAAAATAAATCATAATAATTATAACGATAATAATAATAATTTGAATTTTGAACAGCTTGAATTCAAATTATGTTTTTCGCAATGATAAATTGTGATAGGTGTGTGTGTCGGCGGAAGTGTGTGTGTGGTCCTTCGCCACCATCTGCACTGGCCTCTTGTAGGGATCGATGAGCAGATCCAGGTTGGTGGAGCACCGGGACGTGAGACGTTGGCAGCCTCTCAATCTTGAAGAGATTACACGACGTCTGAGATTCGAAACGAAAGTGTATAGCAATTTGTCACTGCTCAAAAAAAAAAACCTGCAGTATTACTAAAAAATCTCTTGTAAACGGGTCTTCTATAAAGGTTTTTACACTGGAAAATCGCTATTACGTAAAGTTTTCTTGAAACGGTACAGCTAATTCTGTAGTAATACTGACAATTGAACTTAAAAAATAGCTGTATCTTTACTAGAAAAATTTATGGAATCCTAGTTTCTTAGTGGTTTTTTCAGTAGTGCTACGGTTTTTTTCTACAAAGTAATTATGGTGCAACTTTTTCTTAAGTAACATTGCAGCGATACATCCTCTTAAGAAGGAGCTGCATGTTTGCAAGAAAAGTTTATGTAATCTCAGTTTCCAGAGATTATTATTATTTATCTTTTTTTTTTAATTTAGTGACGTCCTTTCTCAAACATTGAAAAATTATTTTCGAAACTAAAAAACAGCGCAAATATAAACTATCAATAATTTACTTCTATTTTAACATAAAACCAATTTAATTGTCCCTCTGGCGTTTTCATAACGAATACGTGGGTTTTAGAAAATAAAAATACAGTAGAACCTTTCAATAAAGGACATTAGGGGGACTGTGTTTTTTGTCACTTAAATTGAGGTGTCCTTTATTCGGAGGTGTATGAATTGATGCGTTCATCATTTTTGGTACCACCGTGTACTAAACACATTATAACATCATAGTAAAGGCAAACTACTTACATTTAAGACTTATTTGAAACTATTTTATACATAGATAAATTCAGAATTTTTTATTCTAATAAAAAATATATATTTTAAAATTTTTAATTTAGTCAAAAATTGCGTAGAATCAGTTTTGCAATTTATAGAAATTAATTTGAAGTAATTTGCTTCGTGGATTTGCTTTATATCATGTAATTTACAATACAATACATTGTAAATAACAGGGTCTTATAATAATAAGTTTTCTGTAAAATGTTTCTATTGGGCACTAGCCGTTGGAACTAAGCACATATGAATGAATAGGAAAAATGACTGAAAAATCCCAGCAAGAATTTTAAAATACATATGTGTTTCTTTGCATGTTAATGTCAGGATAAACTTTACCAGTTAATTTTTTGTCAATTTTTTTGTCAAAAAAACTTCACCTTCTATAAATTCAATATTTCTTATGCATTAAGTTTAATAATTTTTCTCTGTGACCCCCCCCCCCCCTCTGAGAGGTAAATACACAGAAGCCCCTATTCAAAGGGACTGGGACTAGAAAAGGCGTCCTTTATTCATAGGTGTCCCTTAAAGGAGGTGCTACTGTAGATACATTTTATCCGTTAACTACTAAGAAGTTTACTAACTCCGTGAAAATGGTGAAAGAGGTTTTTCTTCAGGCTACTGCCGTCAAACCTTTTGAACTTTAGTATTTTTCTAGACTCGGGTGTAGAATTTTTTTATCCTAGTAACCTGATCACTAACCAAACCACCTTATTAGGTACTGGTATTCCATTCCCTTAGTGATATAATCAGTACTCTAATTTCATTCAAATACGTATCAAAAACAGGAAGAACTGTGAAGAAAATTACTGTGATTGAGGATGTAAATGGCACTTTTCTCCTGTATTCAAAAAGTATGATGGTTTAATTTTGTTTCCAGGCTAAATTGAAATAATAATAATAATAATAATAATAATAATAATAATATGTGTTCCGATTCCCTCTATCAACGGGGTCAGTCACTTCTAAAAATTATGTATATATAAATAAACACTGTTCCACATGTTTTGTTTTTGCTTGGAATATCAAGAGTAAAAAATAAGACCGATATTTTTACCCAAAAAATCAAATTAAAAAAAATCTTTTAATAACTTTTTTTGTGATCAAATCTGAAAAGTGTTCTGATTCACCACTTTTTACTTTACACATCTGATGAAACATAAATTTTAAAATTTGTGAATATTCGGCTTTATATTTAGTTTAGTTATCGTTTCAACCAGCCAGACTCATTGAGACCGCTTTCTTACTGATCAAAAGGCTGCCCTTTTTTTTTTTCGAGGAAATTTACAAGAGACCTTGGTCCGGTTGATTCGCTCTTAACATTTGAGCCTCTCAGACAACTTCCTCGACATTAAGTAGGCCATTAGAAACAGGCACACCCAAGATCACAAATATCATGGAGCAATATTATTTCAAAAGTGAAGCAGCGTCCAAAATGAACAAGACATTTGTAAATTCGTCTAAATTTGATTGGAGTGTTTTTTTTTTTTATTAGGAATAATTCCGGTTTCGTGCTTTCACAGACGTCAAAGCATGAACTTCAGAACTTGATTTTAATTGATGCTGATCGAAACATTTCTTCTAGGCAAATACAAATGCTTTTGAACTTAATTAGGTTGAGTCAGCAATGAGTCCAGTTTCCAGAGAACGATTTAAGCAATTTCAAATTACCACTTATATTTAAATGTTGGATTTTAATTTCAATAAGTTCGTCTATCTGTAAACATAACATAGGTCGTCAAAAGCTCATATATTTTCATGAACGTGCATCAATTTATAAATGAATAATTTGGGTTGATTAGTTTATAATTAGAATTTCAAGCATGTAACTTAAAGAAACACCTTTAAATCTCTTAATGAATAAGAATGTTTTAGCATATACTAAAGTAATATTTTTTGGAGTTTTCTTTTTCTTTGTGACTTCATATAGCAGTATGGCCGTGCAAAATAACTACAAAGTTATCAAATATATTTGATGCATAATAATAATAATCAAATATATTTGATGCATTTGATGGCAGCAAAAATATTTGATGCATGTATTTCGAGATAGCCAAGAATTCTTTTCTCTTTTAAAGGTAAAATTTAGAGCTTTCGGCAGCAAAGCAACTGTCTCATAATGAAACTCACTACGACTGCTTTTTGAGCTTCTCGACGGTAAGCAGCAGTCACACAATGAGCTGTTGTGATTGTTGTTAAGTTTCTCAATGAAGAATACTCTTTGAGAAACCCGTGTATGCAATATTTTTACAAATTTGGGTTTGACTTCGTCTTTTTTTTTTTTGCTCAAAAGTAGATGTTTGACTTTTTAATTCAAATATTCTTTGAATTAAAGTAACGTCTACAAAGCTGAGACTTGAGCCTGAGACCTCCTTGAGCCTAATTCATTTCCGTTGAGCCCCTAATTAGGCTAAAGAAAAAACAATGCAATATCTTCTTCAAGCTGATACTCTCCAAATCCAATATCAAGTTGAGAAAAAAGAGGGGGGAGGGACAGTGCTAGAAATAAACGGTCGTTAATCGCATTTTGCAAACAAAATTTTTTATTTGATGCCTTGAATTCCAACTCTAGGCGCCAAATTTGATGCCTAAAGTTTTGAATCACATTTAAGCTTTTCCCCCATCTCATCGTGACTATGATTTATAGGATAATTTGTAAAAATAATTTTAAAATGAAAACGATTTTGTCTTTCAAAAATCATTGCCTTTTTTATATTTCACAGAAATTATGCTATTGGCAATGTTCAGCATTTCTATTTAATAAGTTTTTTTATATTCCAATAGAGAAATGTTTGATTCATTAAAAAGGACGCATCTAAGTTGCTCTTTTTGATACCTAAAACCTTATTCTAGGCGTCATCATGACTTCTAAATTTAAATTCTTACTTCTAACACGGGGGGGGGGGGGGAAGCAGATATTTTTACACATCCTTAATAATTTAGGGATTGACCTTAAAAACTTAGGTTTCCAATGCACTTTTCCAAAAGGCTGCAGACAAAAATTAAGAAACAGGAGAAAAAAGCAATATCTCCATCGTTTATTGTATGTGTTTTTCGAAGCATCACGATGATGGATTCTTCATGGATAAAAATATCGACAGCTAAGCGGAAGAGTTCTGTTTATATGTATCTCTTTTTCCGCTTTGTTAGCTGCATTGGAAGATTCAAACTGATATGGCTATAAATACAGTATCAACAGTCATTGTTATACCCCAGTTTGTACATTTTTCTTAAGTGTAAACTTCTTTAAAAAGGAATTCCTTTTCGTTAGCAACGAAAGGTAAACAAAATTACTTTCTTTCTGCAGGAGACTTGGTGTTGCGAAGAAAATATTTCATTATTATTATACGGTTATGATGGACTGAAATTTCATTACAGACGGACTTTTTATTGTTTCTCATTTTAAAAGATAATTAGGAGACTTTAAACACGGCGAAGTATTTTCTGATTGGAACAAAATATGTTACAGTTTAAAAAAATAGCTGATTGGGAAAAATTTTACAATCTGTTACTTTCTATTCAAACCTTTTAGCTAAAAACACAAAGGAGTTGTAGTTTCTATACAAGTATTTTTTTATTGCAAAAAGAAAAAAAAAACATGCTACAATCAGAAAAATAACTTTTTGCAATAAAATATTTACAATGAACTTTGAAACAAAAGTTGTTTCTTTCTAAAGAAGAACTGATGTTTCAATGAATGCAAGTTTATTTTTATTATTATTGTTATAGAACTGTGATGGCCTGGATTTCAGTGACAGGTAGGCTTTTTATAGGTTTAAATCTTTAGATAAGTTTTACATTGATAGGAAAATTTTAGAGTTAAATTTAAACATAGCAAGCATTTTTCTGATTGCAACAATGTTTTTTTTTTTTACAGTTTTAAAACAATTATTGAAATCCTATGTTTTACTAATTCTAATTAGTCATCATTGCATAAATAAACCTGACTGTTGTCACACTATAAATAATAATCTCAACAAAATGAATTTGATGTTTTGTCACTTTCACGAAAAAAAATTGCATGTATTTTCTTTTTTCCCCCTTTTCTGTTTTTTTTTTTTTTTTTGTTAAGTCGTAAACTACCTACATGTACTTCTGTTTTTCTTCTTAATAAGAAAAAAAAACTTAACTCGTCCATATCCGAATGCAGGTTGGACTTGAATTTAAATGTGTCATTGTGATTCTAAAAGCGCAACAAACTACACTCAAAAAAGAAAGCAAGAAAAGAACAGAAAATCATAATTATGCAATTTTTTCGTATTTGCAAGCATCAAAAGTGTAAAAAGAAAGATCTCTTTTCAAAAACTACATATTATATTTTTGCGTGATTATTCTTGCTTTATTGCAATGATTTTTTTTTTCATCTCATATATAAGTTAGGATAGTTTTTATAAAATGTTCTTAAAGCATGAAAAAGATTTAAAAAATTAAAATATTCGAAATTCGTAAACTGGATAATGTAGCAGTGCACACTGAATAATTTTTCAGTTTTTTTTTTTTTTCCCTCTCGTTCTTATAAGAACATCTTGAAATAAATGTGAAATGAATTCTTAAATTGCAGATTATTTAAAAAACAAAGATTTCAATCAACGTAAAATCCTATTTTAGGAATGATAATGGCAGAGGAAAATTCAGGCTATCCTCGTTTTAAATGTGACTACACACACCTTTTTACAGTTTTTAAATCTGATTTTAAAGTTAAATCATTCGAAAAACGAGTTTTTTAATGAACTTCATAAGTTTCCGGCAGCGAAGATTTTACCTATTTCACAGTGTATAAATATCTAAAAGTACCGGTGAAACGTAAAGCTTGTCATGCGAAATTATTCAACGTTCTCAAATTTTTAATTATACAGGCTGCCACTTATTCTACTACAAAATTTTTTTATTTAGTATAGTTTAATTCCGGATAATTTGCAGAAGTTAACATGATTAGCTTATAACTCCTTTATTTGCTCTCTATATTTTTAGTTAAAAAATAAGGAGCATAAAGTTCTGAAAATACGTATCTAACACATGTTTGAATTTAATGTTTGAAATATTAATTCTTTTGTCAAATATACATAACAGAAAAAAAACTATGGTTAAATTCAAGCTTTTAAATGAAATTTTCGAAAACATTTCCTCTCTTTTTTTTAAATTTTATTTTTGTTATTAGTTATGATATAATAGGAGTAAAAACGCAATATTTTTAATGAATTTCATAAAAATAATTTGTGTTCAACTTTCCCCATATGACATGTTTCTTAAAATTTCAGTTTGTTGCAATAATATAGTTATTAACGTCTCTCTAACACTATCAAATATGATGTTAAGAAGTATTTCAAACTGGGATTAACAATGCTTATTGATTTTTAATTAAACTTATCAGTACAAAAAAATTATTCTATTTATCTGAAAACCTACTATTATTATACTATTTCTATTCAACTAATGAAAATCAATTCTTTGTTAATTTCAAGTTAAATAAAAATGCTACGCAATGGCACAATATGCTAGTTTCCACTTTGGAGTTAAAAAGAATTTTGCATTTAGAAATAGTTATAAGATATATATGCAGTGGGCGTACATAGCGCCCCAGCGGTTTGGACGGGGAGGGGGTGCACGAGGTTTGAAGGCGCACAATCCAGAAAAATAGCACTGAGTTCCACGGGAAATTGTTTTTCAATACTTAAATAAGGAGTGGGGGCGCACTTATAAATCTTACAGGGGGCGCACCTAAGTCTATGTACGCTACTGAATATATATTTCTTTTTTTTAATTAAAAATAACATTTAAACACGTTATATTTAAATTATTTTGTGTAAAACTTATTATTGTATATTAGAGCTCTGGATATGATTTATTAAATTATGCTCATTATGTACTGCACCTAATTAATTTTCAAAAAGAAATAAAGAGAAAAAAATTGGAAAATTTCTTTAGACTAAAAAAAAATAATAGAGTATTGTCAGTTAACGCATTTTAGCAGTTTTATAATCAGTTCAGAGCAGGTAACAAAAATAGCTTTGTTACTATTTTCAGCCACAGGTGTTTCAGTTTATTTTGTTACAATATGCAATTCAATTAAATTAATATACAAATTGAGATTTATTGAAATTTTAAAAGGGGGGGAGGAAAAAGAGAAGATTTTTCTAGCAGGGGCAGCAAATAAGGGGGGCAAGAGGGGGCGGTCGCACCTCCAAATATTATTTGCAGAATGTTAAAAACTGGCTAATTCAATTAATGTATAGCACAAATCAATGATCATGTTCAAAAGGAACTAATAGCTTGTTCATTTTAACAAAAATTGATAAAGCACTTCCTTAAACATATTCTCAAGATTATTTCTAATAAATGAGGATTCTGAAAAAAAAAATGTTCTGAAACAAGTATAACGGGACAAGAAAAGATTTTCAAATTAAGCTGTTTGGGAAACAGCACAAGACACTGGGAATCGATGGAAAAAAAACTTCTTTTTGACTCCAAATATTGCAGAGTATAACTTACTGAAAGTTAAAAACTAATTACTAATCAAGACATTTTGCGTGATAACTAATTACAAAATAATTTTTCGCTTTGGTCTTAAAAATTTAAATTGTTTCGCAACTCCAATTTTTCTTAATATTAAATCCATTTTAAGATGTTTTTTCTTTTCACAAATATGCATTTTGTTCCATACTGAGGTACTTCATATCTAAAAAACTCGCCCCCTCAAGCGAAATGCTGAAATGCCGCCCCTGTTTTCTAGTGACTTATGTGACTGATTTATAAGCTTCGTTTTCAATTAACATTATGCAGTCATCTCAAGCACGAAACTTGCATACAATATTCACTCATTATTCTTTGCTTGCTTCCTAACTTTTTCGTTTAATATTTGCAAAGAAGCAATGTTGTTCTTTTTTTTCCGTAAAGTTTTAAAAACTTTTACGTTTTAAAACATTCACCCCCTTAATATTGACACATTTTATCCTTACTCCAGGGTCTAAGCACCTAAAACGTAGAATTTAACATTTTATGCAAGATTTTCGTGACGTTATTCGCTTAAGCGGCCTTTCTATTTACTTACATTATTTATTTTATTGACTTACTTTTCGCTTATGAAATCATACATTTTATTTTTCTCTTTACCGAAATATTTTTAACTGTACGTGTACATACAAGTTAACAGCTCATTGATATCATGTGAACAACTCTCAACTGCTAAAGCCTGTTTCCCTTTTCTTTCTTTTTTCTTTATTTCACTTCATTTGCTTCTTGTATTTAATAGGATTCTCCAGTAAAATACTCTTTTGCGTTTTAAAACAAATGATGTAGAATGTTTTACAGGATTTATGGCTCTAAGAGAACTAAACATTCCCATTCTATTTAAATACTCTTGCTCTATACTGCCATGCTAAGCACAAAAGTCGTATCTGCACTTTTTAACAAAATTGAGTTATCGCCACCAGGTGGTTCTTTGTGACGTATTTTACCCACATACAACGTTTTATTGTCATTTCAGAACAAGAAACATTTCTTAAAAATTATCATCCAAATCAAATACATGGAGGTGCAAAACTTTACAGAATTTTTTCTCAGTTTGAGCTCGACTGCAGTTACCACTTTTGCGCTTAGCAAGGCAGTATACTTCATTTGTATATCTAGATTACAGGTTTCGTCAAAATTCTCCCAAGAATTTCAAAGATGACAGTCATAACATATTTCCATCTGCGGCACAAAGAATATTACCCAGCAGATGATTTTTTTCATGATGGTAATTTGTGGCGAGCATGATAGATTCTGTCCTTGACCGAATTTCCAGTTTCCTAGTTGAAGTTTAATAACGAGCACTGGACTCCGTTTAAAGGTTGCATGTTTTGATCCTCTTTTTGTCCTTGCCTAGGAGTAAATACCACTTTGAAAAGTTGCTTTCAAGTTTGTGTCTCTAAAAGGGGAAGTGCCCTTTTTTGCGCAACTTGGACTTTCGTTTTCCCAGCAGGAAACTGGGACCTACAGCAAAAGCATGTCTAATGAACTCAAGCAGACAAGCTGTGTCCTTGAATTCAAACAACTAAAGCATAATTTATTCTGTTTCATTTTTGTTTGTTTATGCTCTAAAATTAAATGAACGGTTATTATTAATGTACTAGTAAATTTTATTGAACTTCATTGACGGTGGGCTCAAGTCCTACGGTTGGAAATTAAAGTGAATCTTTCTCTGAATAAAAAGTGTAGTGCCTCTTTTGCAAAACGTAGACCATCATTATCCTTGCCAGAAAATGGGACCAAAAATGAAAGCATGATTTAAGAACCATTAATGTCAAGTTTTTTTCTTAAACTGAAACAGCTAAGGCTTAATTTCTATTGTTTTACATTTGCAAAAAATGTACTTTGTTATAATATTAATGTACTTTTCATTTTAAAAGAGCTTCACCCCTGATAAGCTCGAGTCTTTTTGCTTTAAACTGAAGAGAATCTTTGTGTCTCTAAAAAGAGGTTTTTGAAAAATGTAGACTGTCAGTATCCCAGCAGAAAAATGGGACCAAACGCATGTTTAATAAACTTCAAGAGTCTTATGCTTTTTTCTTGAATTCAAACAACTAAGGCATAATTTGCTTCTTTTTTTCTGCTTCTGACAATTTTTCCTCTAACATTACCTAAACAATTATGATTTATGTGAAAAGTTGAAATATATACAAGGCCGTATTTAAGGGGTGGGTTTTTAGGGTTCAAACCTCCTACGAAATTTTTCAAAACTATTACAAAAATACTTTTCATAGTTTCTCACTAAAAAACTAATTATTGACATTTTATTTTAATTTTCTTATGTACTTTGAAACTACATCTGAAAAATAAAATTATCATTGTTGAATAATTGTACAAATTAAGTCTTTTTTCTGCAGCATTTATTTTTATACTAGTTATTGCAAACATTTTTTTCTTAACAATACACCTTCCCCTTCAAATTTTTAATGCCACTAAGAAAACACCAAAATTCTTGAAATTTGTAAGTACCAAACTTTATATTTAACACATCGTATAAGTGTTGTAAGATAAAAATTTCAAAAGTACTCTTTCGAATGCGCCTATATGAGTAAACTCATCTATTCGGCATTTTTTTTTTCTTCATTGAAAAGATGTCTTTTTTTTACATTTTTCATGTTGATACCCTTTTTACACGTATTGTAACAAAAATCAACAGGATATAGAACATGAAATCAAATTTTATTGACCTTATAGATTTCACGAGAAATACGTTTGACAAAACCCTCCCCGAAACTGATATCTGGTTACTGCCCTGAATATATACATATATATATATATATATATATATATATATATATATATATATATATATATATATATATATATATATATATATATATATATACACTGAAGTGACAAAAGTCATGGGATAGCAATATGCAAATTTTCAGATGGCAGTAGCATCGCATAGAACAGGTATAAATGCGCAGTGCTTTTACAGAGCTTTCATTTCTGTTCAAGTTATTCATGTGAAGAGGTTTTAACGTGATGATGACCGCACGACGTGAATTAACAGACTTTGAACGCGGAATGTTAGTTGGAGCTAGACGCATGGGTCATGCCATTTCGGAAATCGTTAGAGAATTCAACATTCCCAGATCCACTGTGTCAAGAGTGTGCCGAGAGTATGAAATTTCAGGCATAACATCCCACCATGGACAGCGCAGTGGTCGACCGCCTGCACTTAAAGATCGAGACCGGCGACGTCTGCAAAGAGTCGTAAATTCTAACAGACAAGCAACACTGCGTCAAATCACCGTAGAAATCAATGTGGGACGTACAATGGACGTGTCTTCTAGAACTGTGCGGAGAAATTTGGATTTCTTGGGCTATTCCAGCAGAAGACCGACTCGAGTGCCTTTACTGACAGAACGACATCGCTTGCAGCGACTCTCGTGGGCACGTGAGCATATCGGTTGGTCCCTAGATGAATGGAAAACCGTGGCCTGGTCCGATGAGTCACGATTTCAGCTGGTAAGAGCCGATGGTAGGGTTCGAGTGTGGCGCAGACCCCACGAAGCCATGGACCCAAACTGTCAGCAAGGCACTGTTCAAGCTGGTGGTGGCTCCGTAATGGTGTGGGCTGTTTTTTCATGGCATGGACTTGGTCCTCTAGTGCGACTGGACCGAACATTGACTGGAAATGCTTATGTGCAGCTACTTGGAGATCACTTGCAGCCATTCATGGACTTCATGTACCCAAACAACGATGGGATTTTTATGGATGACAATGCGCCATGTCACCGGGCCACAACTGTTCGCAATTGGTTTGAAGAAAATTCTGGACAATTCCAACGAATGATTTGGCCACCTAGATCGCCCGACATGAATCCCATTGAGCATTTATGGGACACCATCGAGATGTCTGTTCGTGCCCAAAATCCTGCCCCATCAACGCTTTCACAATTATGGACGTCTATCGAGACAGCATGGCTCAATATTCCTGCAGAAGACTTCCAACGACTTGTTGAGTCCATGCCACGTCGAGTTGTTGCACTTCGCCGGGCAAAAGGAGGGCCGACACGATATTAAGAGGTATCCCATGACTTTTGTCACTTCAGTGTATATATAACCTTCCCGTTATTCAGTAGCTGGTTTTGACTTTTATAAAGCATTTATCAGTTGTAACTAAAATGTATTCGACTTATTGAAAATAATGTTGAATTTTCAAATTTTTGAAGCTCGGTAGTGACTTCTAAAAATCATTTTATAAGTCATAAAGTTTCATGGAAATCTTATTTTAGGGCATAAACCAAAATGGGAAGGTTCTCCATAAAAATTCCGCACTTCAAAAACTTTCTTACGTATTATTTGCAAAAATGGAAAAGATGCCTCTCACTTTTCATTCAAAATTATCTATTTTTTCGTTTTGAGGTTTCTTTACTAGTTTGTATGTCTGTCCTACTTTCCATTTCCTTAATCACAAAGCCCGTAAACCTGTAATGAAGATAACACGAGATATTCAGAAGTGACCTCTGTTCCATATTTTTGAACTGATTCAAGTAATGAATCGGTTCTTCTTTTCTTCATTTTAAGAAAACTGGCTTACAGTTCCAGATGTCAATAATTTACGTTGCGGTCTAACTGAAAGAGAAAAAGCGCAGGCGAAACCCACTGCGTTCTTCCTAATTATACAGCAATGTCTTTCTTTCCTACTCAATCCATATTACAACCGTTAAAGCTAAAGGTCATTAGTAATAAAAGTTTACCTTTTTTTGAATTAGGATTTGAGATAAACAATGTTGTGTTGCATCAACTCGTTAAGGTGAATTACAGAAAAAGAGGCATGACACTAGAATTTTAAAAATGTATATTTTGTCATTAGCCATACATCATTCTCTTTAGAAATATGCGAATTTCATGAATCCTAACATGTTTTTTCCATTTAACTCAATGCCTTCAAAAAAAAAAGGGGCAAAAACATTTTTACTCTTAGTATTTTCACACAGCAGGATATATCTTTTTTGTACATTTTGTTATTTCAAGAAACTTGTTTATCAGAATATAACAGGTAGGCTAACTTTTATGCTTTAAATGTCTAATCAGAGTATGGTCTCACTCCTATGAGCCCCATGTCCAAGAAAGAAAAAAAAAATTCACTCAGTAACAAAGTAAAAAGAAAAAAAAAATCTTGAGAACACAGCATGTTGCATACGAGTCGCACCGCAGATCTTTAGCAAAGAAACTTCCTTATTATTTACGTTTATTCAAGTTACATTTACAGGTATAATTAAATTAAAAGTGAAATCTATTATGCGTTGCATATATGTGCGTAAAAGAAACTAATGAAATGATAACAATTTGTAAATGCTGTACGAAGCGTTAGTAATGTTTGCCCCTCAATGAAATGAAGTCTAACACCGTTTGTAATTTATAATTGTTAATGCTTTTGATGGTTTCTTAAAAAAACTATTTCTATACATTTCTAGAGGAAAATCTTCCATGTTTCTTATGTTTCAGAATGGAACCGAGGAGTACCGAGAGGGTGTAAATTTGATTGGTGTTATTCCTGGCTCGCAGAGAGGGCATTTTGAGGATGAAATTGTTCTTGTAGGTGCTCATTACGACACTGTTGCTGATTCGAATGGTAAGTTTTTACGCCCCCCCCCCCTTGACTCACCATTCTTCAATTTATAATATTTTTATCTTGAGGCTTTTTACATAATAGTGGCGAAACTCTGTTACGGGGACCATTAACAGCACGCAGGACTTTTTACTTTTTTCTGAAGAATTTTACTCATTTCTCAGTGTGCTTGTAATTGTTACTTTACTAATTACAAGCCATTAATCAATATTATATTTTATTTTGCCCTTAATGGTTTTGATTCAGATTGCCCTTGTCCATTAGCTATTGGCAGTGCTGAACCTGTATGGAAGGTGCAAGCCCTCAGGCAGCAACTTCTATGCACAGCAAGCTCAAGCGTGGCGCCCACACGCAGATGTTTTATAAGTGGGTCATGAGTCACCACCAACTAGAAAAAATCAAAGAGAGCAGAAAATTGCATCTTGAATTTCAGAAATTTTAAAGCTCCAAAATTAAGGTTTCTATCCCCGCGCTCCTTGCTAATGCCGCCAAAGTTAGCTTAAAATTGTAGTTTAAAAAAAATAGAGGCTCTCTTCCCAAATCATTGAGAAGATGAGAAGACAGCCGCTTTTCCCTTTACTTCGCCAAATATAGGTTGAAAGAATGTATACAACTTCAATTTCACCTCCCCAAACCCCAATCCTCGCCCAACGTCACAAAAGATAACTTAAAATGTGTTTTAGGAAAAATTCCAGAATGTATCTCTTCTTGGTCTAAAATGAAAGTTTGAAATGGCGTTTTAGAGCGTCAAAAAAAAAAAAAAAAAACCTCTGTGCTGCTTGATATTTCTTAGCTTTAAAATATTTTATCTGTATAAAAATATCACACTTTATATTGAGGGTAACAAATTTGGCATCTGCCCTGGGCGGTAAAAACTTGTGCTACTCCTTGTGATCCTTTTTACACAGCTTGGCAGATGAACCTATATTAGAAAAAATTTCATCTTCGACAGTACATTTAACTTAAATATTATCACATAAACCGCTAGTAGTAATTGCAAAAAAATAAAAAAGAATAAAAATAATAACTATAGTGATAGTAAAAGTAATAAAAGTATTGTAATAATATCCTTTTACATCACGGTTGTAGCTCGAATTATTAAATTAAATATCTTTACGTCTTTCAAAACAGAAAATTCTCTGGTTTCTAAATCCTTTGTTCCCATCAATTAGAGTAGGTCACTTAAAAGGTATTCTGCGACTAGCGGTAATGACCCGTATGAAAACAGGTTCATTACAAAGCTTGTTTCTCCAGACTGAGATATAAAGCAAATTAAGATTGTATCAAATCATTTAGGACGGATATGTCAAATGAATGTTATAAACAAATCAGCTTCTGCTCAGTAGCATGTAAGAACATTGCAGTAGACACTGTTATTGTGATATTTTTATTGATAAAGAAGTAACATTTTTAATTCTTCGCAAAGAAGCAAAACTGGGAAAATTCTGTAGTCAGCGCAAGTGGTCGGTTGTTACAATGTCATTAATAGCCAGTTTTTTCACTCAAAAGGCAAAACAAGTTTTTTTTTTTATTTGTGGATATTAATAATCCTCAATATATTAATTCTGGCAAATACATTAGAAACTTGATTGTCCTAAGTCCTTTTAACCAAAACCTAGTTTAGCCGAAAACAATATACTAATATTGTGTGCACTTTTTTTTTTCTTTTTTTAATAAGTAAGCAATATCACTTCAAAGTCACCAAAGGCAGCCATTTCTAACGCTGACACAAATTATGTACATTTTTTTTTCCGCCATCGAACCCAGCAGTAAAATTTTGGCAATCTTCTGAGCATTTATAATAGATTAAGTATGAATACTTAAGTTGTATAAATTGGAAAATCTTTGTATTTATGAAATTTTATCCAGTTATTGGAAATTTCTTTGTCGTTGGCATTTGTAAAATTGAATATGAAAGTGAAAATAGATACATAAAACTCTAAGCAAAATAATCACATCTAAGGCTAGTTTTGCAACTCCAATTAATAATTTAGAAACGAGGTGTCCTTCAACAGACTCCCGGATTTGAAAATTAAATTTCTCGAAAACAAATGACAATATTTGAATGAAACAAACGGTATATTTATTGTGAAAGACACAAAAATCATGTGCAAAATTTTGAAAAACTAGTTATAAAAGATGCCAACCGGTGGCGCTGGATACTGTAATCGCAATACGAGCACCTATAAATAGTGTTTTGAGGGCTGGAGCGAAAATTTATAGCATTAAAATAACGGATGTTTAAAGAAACTACTATTTGGGGGGGGGGGGGGACAACAAGTAAAGTTTTTCACAGGTTAGGCCACAGTCTTAACGGCAACAAGGAGAAGCTTCCAAAGACAGTATAAGTAAGACTGTGGCCTAACCTGTGATATTCCAGTGTCTCCACCACTTCTTGGCGTGTAGCCTTAACACCGTTGCGATGGCCGACAGTGGTCTGTTTAAATGGTGCATTGCGCCGGGAAAAATCCCACCAGCCCACCTTGGAGTTTACCTTAATATGTGAACCTAACATATCGAGAAGTACCATATTTCGTTGGTGGCTGTGGTTCCTATCTCACTATATTAATCAATGCTAATTGCGGAGCGCAGTGAAACATTTTCTTAAATTATTTTGAAATTTACTATTCTCTTATTTTTTTCCAGGCGTTGATGATAATGGAAGTGGATTGGCTGTCATGTTGGAAGTGGCAAAAGCCATAACAGAAGCTCGATGCAGACTAAACAATACTCTCATGTTTGTCGCATTTGATCACGAAGAAGACGTAAGATATAATACTTAGAAGTAACATCACTCACATAATCTGTTTAATCTCAGTCAAATTTAAGGTTTAGCTTGTAATTGCATGGCTAAGTGCAATGCAGGCATGCTCCACAAAAATTACCTTTACTAAAAGTAAGGTCTTCCTTTCTTAGGCTTAAGATTGAAAATATTGGTTCTCATTGTTTGGTTAATGCATTTACCAGGTTCATTCATTGTTTTTTTTTTATACAAACAATTTGAATACTAATTCCAACACAGTTTCACCCATATTTCCCGAAATCGCTTCCTTTGTATAAAGATAGTAACACTTGATCGTTGGCATATGACGCTAGGCAGACGTCATTCTTTACTCTTCTTTCTTTCCCTTTCTTTAATTGTTTATTTTATTTAATTATTGTTATTATTATTTATGTATTTTCTTATTTTATTTCATTTCCTTTTATGTTCGCTTTTACGCGTACCAAATAGCCGGTGCAGGTTCGGTTTTCTTAAATGAGAAGTTTAGTTAGTTTTCCGCTTTTGAAATTTATTTTCTAACCAATGAGGTATCAAATAATACATGTTAACTTAAAGTCAACTTAAGCATTTCTTTTATATTTTTAATTTCATTCCTCGCATTTTATTTTAAGGAAAAAAGACTTAGTTCGGGAGTTTCCGTTGCCATCCCTGTACTGCTCCTTTCTCTTTGTTTACTCCCTCATACAAAATTTGTCGTAAGTCTCAAAATTACTGTATCATAAACTTGGAGCAAGTACGATATTCCAATAAAATATTTTTATGAAATACAGATTTTCTGTTTACGTAAGTGAGTAGTTTTGGCTGCTGATGAGGAAAATGTTTTGCTGAAGAATACTGAATCTAATTAATGAAACTATTTGTATGTATGTAAATGAAGTTCATTGAAGTACTTTAATTAATTAGTACTCTCTCGACATTTTATAGAAAGTTTATTCTTCACCGACGTCTATCATCTTCATTCACAGCGACGTTACGAGATGTGAGAACAATTTTTTTCGTACCTTCAAAATAAACATTGTGTAGTTAAAAATAAACCAATACCACAAAGTGGAATAATTTTTTTCCCATCCATCATTACATTTATCGTAATTTTTCTCAAAAAAAAGTTCAAATGCATTTCTAAAATAATATATTTGTAAAAAAAATCTCTTACGACAATTGAATAAAATAATTTAATTATAACGAGCAATATACCATGAAAGCCTCATGAAATCAGTTAGGAGTCTTGCTATTCAAAACACATTTTTATTTTAACGAATCTTTCAAAATAACGAATTTTCTCGAAATGCCAAAGAATCGTTGTAACAAGATTCCCCCCCCCCCTTAGTTTTGTTGAAATTTCGATTTTAGCTAATCAAATTACCTAGTCTACTAGCATGTGAAAAAATTTTATTTGAAAACAGATGCATAAATATGAAGTGTAGGATCTTCTTTTGAGTGGGGAAAAATTGTAAGTTTAAAAGTATAGTAAAAACAAAAGAAATAAATTGAAATCTATATACAAACCTGCATGCTTATATGAGTATATTCATATATATATATTTTGCTGTGCTAGGGTGCGATGGGAAGTAACTATTTTGTGGATCATTATTTAATACCAGAAGAACTCAAGAGGGCAAGAGCTCGATTCCAAGGAGCTTTTATTTTGGATGGCATCTTAAACTATAATGACGTTCCTAATACCCAGGAGCTACCCTTGGACTATGCAGAGGTACGACTGAAAGGCAAAACAGCTAATGCATTCAAAGATTTTTCGTTTTGATCTGAAATCATTAATTATGTCTTTTTTCTCTAGTCTCTACCAGGTCTACAATATTTTATAAACAATACTGGCAATCGAGGAAATTTTCTGGCAATGATCTCAAGGAATGAAATGGATAATCATCTCTCCCAGAAATTAATGGAGGCCTGGCAAGAGCTGGGCAACCATCAATACAAATTATTCAACTTGGCAGTCGAAATGGGCGAGAAAGTTCCCCCACCGTCAGTCATAGAGAGGCATTTAAATTTCCTAAGAAGTGATCATGCAACTTTCTGGTATCACAATTCATCGTCTCACTTTCCAGAATCTTTGAATGCAGTCCTTCTAACTGATACAGGTATTTAATACCGTTAAGTTCAATTCAGTGATCAAATAAAAGTCTAAACAGCATTCCGCTGCGGATTGACGTCATAACTCGTCTATCGAACCGTCTCCGATAGTGGAATTGCTATGCGGAGACGGTTTGAGTGAGAAGTTGTGATATTAATCTGCAGCTGGCTGCTGCAGATCTTTTCTGGAATAGGACCCTAAATTTTTAAGATTTCTGATTCTTACAGTTTCATGCTTCAGTTCAATACTTTTTTGAGTGTACTAGGTAAGTTGAGTTCAATATAGTAGCACGCTTTAGTGAAATAAGTATACAATACTTTATATACAAATTTCTAAATTTCCAAATGCAGCTTAAATATTATTAATTAACAAGTAATAAACATTCCACGAGCAAAGGTCTGATCAAAAAGAATCTGGTTAAAATTCGGCCCCAATAAATTAATCAGTCTATGTACATTGTTCATCTCTATCAATCTCCATTGCTTTTCAATATGGATATAACTTGAGCTTCTGGCACATGTATTCGGCCCCTATGTATATGATTAAGATATCTTTCGTACCCAGCATCGAGAAGTGACTCAACTGACAAAAAAAAAAAAAAAAAGAAAGAAAGAAAGAGAAAAACACACCCACAGCATTGGAGAAAATCAAGGTTTTGCTCAATACTACTTTTAACAGATTTATTCCCAAATGCTACAGTATGAGCAAATTTAATTTATTTTTTAGGAATTTACTTTATCAATTTTCTTTTCTTTTCTAGAATGCTTGGAGTATTTACCCAAAGTAGATATTTGAAAGCATTCCATTGGACATTCCTTTTTACAAAAATTATAGTACTTATTTTTCTAGGCACTATACTGAAAATAGGTATGCATTACTGTTAAAGTTTTGCGCCGCGCTGTACAAAAATAAGAGTCTTTCATTGTAAGAAAAGAATGCAGTGCTACTGAAAATTCTCCGTTGGACATTTCCTTTTCACTAAAATTATAGTGCCTAGAAAGGGAACTTCTCTTTCCAGGCACTATACTAAAATATAGATATACATTACTGTTTAAGTTTTACACCTCGTTACACAAAAATATGAGTCTTACACTGCAAACAAAGAATAGTACCAAAGACCTTAGTAGTACTACTAAAAATCTGATAAACTGAACTTTCATAAGGTTTTCTACACTAAAAACGTAGCTACAGTGCTACTAGAAAATCTTTCTAAACTAGATTTCCATAAAGTTTCCTAATAACGGCACAGCTTCTTCTTAAGGTCTGGTAACTTATGCCTATTTTCATGACTTCTTTGGAGGGTGGTTTTTTATAGGAAAATAAAAATGAATTATCTTGAATATTAAGAGTTTTTATTTACATATTGAAAAGATAAAAAAAAATTATTTAAAAAAATTTAATAGTTTATTACTATTTTTATTGTCACTCGAAGTTGGAACTTAAAAAAAAAAAAAAAAAAAAAAAAAAAAAATGCACGTGGGTGGCCCGGGTGA